>JBBPMP010000164.1:0-43580 GCA_038090395.1 Boletales sp. KT-2023a | reverse complement strand
CGATCCATTCGGAGAATATTAGAACGACAAGTTACTTACCACGGGTCATGGGTATCCCAGCACCAACGACCTTTTCTGCAAAATGGGGCAAGAGTTACTTATGCAGGCTCTGGCTAGTTACTTTGGCCACTACCTAGAAAACTTAATTAGGCTTGGGATGACGACCATGCTGGAGAAATAGGACATGCCTGGCGCATTTCAGTTGAGAGCTCAAGTTGGGGCCTTTTCCGGATGGCTTAACGTTCAATGGGATGTTTAAGAGGCCATTGGTTAGCGCTGACGAGCTGTGTGAACCGATCAAAACAAATCGAAGTTTGTCACGTTCGACGTGTGAATTTGTGCACCTCAGACTGTCATGTAAATATTACGGGCTGTGGATATACAGCATCCTGGCGGGTGGCTGCGGTTTTTACCGGGGCATGGTATCCTGTCATGCCCTTCCACCGTCTACAGCAGTGCCACGGCCAGGCTTGAAGCCGTAACTGAAATAAGTACTATCTGATGTATAACCCGATGTGGCTGCCACGCGTGGAAACAACCTATAATATGATATACTCGGATGTCCTTTCTCGGGCTTGCCAGAACCCCAATTCCAATTAGTATGATGCGACCGGAGCCTCGCCTCGCCTCTCGGAAACGCCATTGAACGAAGATTGCAACTGTGTGGATTGTCATAGGTGGCATTCCTGCCAATCTACAGCAGACAATATCGTATATCTACAGTGGGCCCCGTAAGGCTTCATCGATAATTTATTCTCCCTTGAGCTCGTGGAGAGTTCGACGAGCAAACAACTTGAAGATCACTGAAAAAAAGTCGGGAAAGAAGAAGGGATGCAGGAGCGACGACTAGTGCTTCAAGCTCCAAAACGGGCAGAGTTATAACAACCAGTGGACCCTACGCAAAGTCTGAAGAGCTGTTAAGTTGACCCACAGTCACGCGCGCACTATGACAACAGTATCTTCAGTACCACATCGTGGGAGTCAGTGATACCGACAACCTGATTAACTTGAACTTGGTCAGCGCTTCACTGGCAGTGGCTTCAAGCCTTTCACGTGTCCGTGCCGCTTCCTTAACAGGGCTGAAAGTAGTATTCAAGAAAAAAATGGGGCGCACCTAACGTGGTGTCACTCAGGCCGGTGTGTGGACGACTGGTTCTGTTCGGAATAATATAACGGGCAATGAGGCCATCAGAAAGATATCGATAACACGTAATTATGGTGCGGCGTAAGCTTGTTGGTACGGAGATTGGCATCGATTCATCGAACTCCGTCCTCAAGTTATTCATGCAAAAGCCAAATCCACACCCTAGTACCGGTACGAAAATAAATTGGTTTCGTCGTGCGTTTGACTAATTCAATATTCACCACGGTCCTATTTTTCCAGAGCATGTACTGTTCAACAAGAGGCGACCACCGTGTCTTACTACAGGACTATAACGAGGATTTAAAAAAAATTCAACATGAAAAAGGGACATGTGTATAATGGCACATTTCGCTGATCTTCTTGGTCTGAGTTGTGTGTATGCAAGTTCCGAGCGGATATTTTTGTCATCCGGGTAGTTTCGAACAAGCCGCGTTGCCGAAGTATACTGGCATTGCTAATCAGGCGACCGTACAGCCTACAAACGGTTTCAGTAATTTCTCCATTCAATTACGTCATCGCATGGTGGTACTGGCATAGACCACTAACACAATGAGGACGTGTCCACATACGCATATAAATTCTTAACCTCCATGAATCTCCTTTTCGTACCTCATGGATACTCAGACAATCGCCTCTGATATGTCAGTCGCAAATGTTGGTTCCTTCTCCTTGTGCGGCGACAGCAGGTTGAACGAACCTACATATCCGTCACCATTCACCCCGCTTTTACGCTCTCTATATCCTACGTCGTCTTATTCGCATTCCTGCGATTCCCAGTTTTCCTATGTACAGGGGCCGGCATCTCTGCCGATCGTTGGGTCCGCGTCAAGCTCTCAATCAGGTCACGGTTACTACATCGACCAGGGTGTGCTTGGGTGAGTCTCGGATGAGCATTTTTTTAACTACTGCCAACGCAGAATATAGACATGCGATAACGACCCATCATGCTTCTCGCCAGGACACGAGGTAACCTTCCCGGTTTTGTTCTTTGATAACCGTTGTCAACATAAAAATAGAGGTGTACCTGGCCTGGGTCTAATGGACACAAGGCAATGGTCACCGTCTCACAGTTGGGCCGCTTCGCTCTATGTACCATCTACATTGTCACAACCATCCCTTCCTTCCACCGGTATGTCATTTCAGTCCTGATGTCATTTCAATTGATTGCATACATCAAGATGGCGATATGGTTACTTCCTTACCCAATCATGCAACTGTACCATACATACCAGACATTTCACGCCCGGAGACAGCGCTGTCGTCGCCATTGATTGCTGGCCTCCACAGTCCCACGGAATATCAATCATGGAACTTAGGATTCAACGTTAGTGCCGCCTATCTCCGTGGACTGTGGTCATTTTGTTCTTATTTACTTCAGCCTGGACACAGCAATATGACGGCATTATCGTTTTCAAGCTCAAATAAAGACGTCCCCATCACTCACAATTCTGGCGGGCAACTTCCGATCTTTGTTTATAGACCGGAGAAGAAGAAAGGTTCAGGTCTTCCTCGTTCCCGACGTGCTTGTGCAGTTAACTATGGAGGTCTTTGGATCGACAAAGAGGATCTCTCCTCTGATGCAACCCATATCGTCGTCCACGAATGCCAATGGGCGAAGTCCGATAGTCCCTGTGGAATGTGGATTGTTGGTTCCAGACTCCACGTCGGAGCCCACATCCGCAAGTGGCACAAAGCGACGTGCGCGGACAAGACCGGATGTCTATGGGAAGGCTGTACGAAGCGAATGCGCCAGGACTCGATCAACCGCCACGTCGTGACCGTTCATCTGAAGGAAAATTTCTTTTGTCAGGTCTGTCACAATACGTTTTCGCGGAAGGACATCTATAATCAACACGTTGGGAATGAAGGGGCTTGTGAGGATGCGAGTGCCGAGATGATGTATGGCATAGAATGCAGGGCCATTGACACACGTCAGGCTTTGCAGCAAGCGAGTGCAATCCGCTATTCGGATTAATCGATTTCGTATCGATTTCGTGTACGATCTAAGTTTTAGACATCAGTATCTGACGATCGTGTAGAGATACAACTACTACCTTGTGAGGGTTCAAAGGAAGTCGAGATCGCCCACACGATAACCACGCCCACTTGGCAGAACATTGACCTTCAAATGAGTGACTTGAGAGTGTGATGGTTTCATCTGCGCAACAGTAAATATCGAGAAAAACTTCGTTGCACGCAGCTTCAAGCGCTGCTGAATCAGAGCCTATGAACGTTAGCGAGTTTTTATCAAGGGACAGTTCAAATATGTTTTGACACTGACAGAATTAATCGATCGGCAATTACAACAGGGCGCGATCGCGATCGCGAGTAGTGGTGAAACGGCTTCGACGCGATCTGTATGCGCATGGATCATTGGTTCTGTGTGGTTAGTCAACACCGATAGCGGGAAATGTGTTCGAGAGGCAATAAAGAACATCAAACCACGTCTTGGAGAGCGACTTTGACACTCGATCTGTGCAACAGTAAGTCGGGACATGCAAAACAGTATCAGAATCGGGCGTATTCAGCGGAAATTGTAGTAGACGATATGAATCATATGGTGAAGGACAAAATACTGACAAGGCTTGCAACACGTGACTACTGGAATAGGACTGACCGAAGCGCGCACCAAATAGCGCGTTATCAACACCCCAACTCGGTTCAGAGCGGCCAACTTCTCACGCATAAAAAAAGGACTGAACCCTTTCCTCCTAGTTGCCCTTGACACGTGCACGCTTGAAGGGCCATTTTGGCCATGCTTATGGCCACATATGGGTGCTTCGTGATGGTCGCCGCGTCATACACAGGATGGCAAGGGTTCTCAGCCAATCGCGAAACGCACGAGGGGCCTGCCTGATCTCTTGGCCACTAGAAGGTGGCAGACGCCAGCCGCATTGGCCGCCGTGCAGACCCTGTTCATGAGAAAATGCCACAGCAAAGCTGGCGGATGCGTCAGGCAGGTGGCGGGCGCAGCAAGAGAATTGATGAAATGAAATCATCAAAAATGGCGAGATATACATTCGTTGGGGGGTTCGTAGGGGGGGCATTCAAGCACTGCACACCGAACGAGCGAATTGAGTTGCGTTGCGGCAATTCAGAAAACCAGCGATTGGGCTTCCGTCATCAAAAGTGATCGCCGAGCGCCGGATTGTCAATGCAAGCGCGGAGGGAATTTACATCACACCTTCAGGCTAACTTGGATTCGATCGGGATTTATGGAATTTGCCGTCCAATCGGTTTTGATGTTCCCGCATTGCCGTATCGCAGGGGGAGGCGTTTTAAACCACCTCCTTATGTCTGAAATTTTGCGTCACCCTTCCTTCTTTCAGTGGGCATTCAGGCGAGTGCGAAAATGTGATTACTATCCTAATAGTCTCACTTTCCAGAAAATTGTCACTACAACACAACCCGCAAAGTGAGAAAGAAGCTCACGGGACGTGCCTACTCTGAGCAGATCACGCTCCAATCTAATTGAGATTGTCTGGTGCGTGGCATGTTGCGATGAATTCAGTCGTCGAACTGACGCGTCGAATTTAAAGTTGACGTTGGCACACATGTAATGCCGATGGGAGACCGTAAATGAGAGCGAGCGCGCCGATTCACACGCGAGCTACCGCTCATCCCTCGCTGCCCCCGGCTGATCTGCGGCGGCGAGTTACCGCGGACCGTCTTGACTACATGCATATCCTTCGAGCGATCTATAAATCATTATGTTGCATAGAAGTAGCTAGATTTTCAATGTTGATCCGCATATATATCAATACATAACCATTTTCTGAATGACGGTGATCAACATGCGGCGAGGATTACGGTTGAAAATAGTATGACAATAAGAATATTATGGTGCACATTAGATCAAGGCGTCGATTTGACTCTGACTGGGGGACGGATCAACCAACCGTCGCCGTTCCGAACCCAGGCACCACGTGCCGCCGGCTTTTCCTGACTTGTTTATTTATGTAACACATATATTCAAAGGAATATATATTACATAAGTAATGGCAGGTTCTTTCGCGGACCAGATCATCCCGCACGAAGGCTATGCGGCACATGCTCGAGAAATATCGGTAAAACCTCCGACGGAGATTGCATCTTGGCCATTAATAAATAAAAATTGGATGTGGTTGTATAAAACGACCTGAGTTTGCATTTTGCAAGCATCAGTCGCAAACTAGCTATTCCTGCGCTCCATGGCCTATCCTCCAAGATTCCCAACGACAGCATCTTGCGGAGATGAGACGTTCGGCAGCACTGAGTGCTCCCGACGCGGTCCTTCTACGCCTGGCATTACCGAGCATATCCTTCGTTTGCATTCATCGGAACTAAACCCTACGCCGTGAGTACTCACTTCCACTTGACACGAACCCATTGTCTTTTTTTACTTGTTCGACAGTCACTTCTGCCTGGATTCTCCCTTGAGCGATGGTCATCCCTGGTCATCCCTCGATCAATACCGTTGGCATGGTGGCTCTACTAACAGTCCTTTTGCATCCACTACGCAAAAAAATCAGTAAGCATCGGATATCACGTAAATATCCACGTCCCATCCTTTCTTAACAGGCAAACCCAGCACAACATCCCGTTGTGGGCAATGAACACGCAAATGACTCCGGAGTGGTTTCCCACATTTCCTTCTCCAATCACAGTGAACGAAGCCCGCAGTGACAATTTAACGTCGGTATCCCATCTTGCCTATCATCCGAACCCATCTGAGATGACACATTCAGTCATAGCGCTACAACATCCGCTTTCCCCGGAATCTTACAACCTAACTCGTCGAGTAAGCCGCTTACATCATTCGCGAAGCCAGGAATGGGTCGAATTGGGTGTCATCTTGATGAGCCGAACGCCAACCGAATTCCTTCGCACGCGGTGACTTTCCATCACCAAAACGCGCCTGACGACCAGAATGTGCCACTTACCTTTGCCCCATTTCATCTTCGATCCCACCGCCCTTTCGAATCATCTTTACCTTACTTCCCTCCCCACCCAAGTGCCACAGAAACCCTTGGATCTGCTCATCGTATTCACTCGTCATTGGCTCACTGGCAGGGCTCGGTTACTTCATCTCGCCGCAAGCGAGACGCACGTGCGATCCAATTTGGCGGGTTATGGATGGATGAAGACGAACTTGTCAAGGGTCTCTTGAGGAGCGACGGAAAGCTCGACGTTCTTCGATGCTGCTGGGATGAAGATCGCTCCCCCTGTGACCTCTGGATCAAAGGTGACAAATCGTCCATCAATATGCACATCCGAAGGTGGCACGGTGGGAAACCTGGCGGGGACAAACTCGTGGTCGAATGCTTTTGGTCGGGTTGCAAGAAGGAGATGCTGAAGGAATCGATCCCTCGGCACATCGTGAGCGTCCACCTGAAAGAGATGTGGGAGTGTCGGGGTTGTGGCAAGGGGACCGCCCGATATGACGTTCATAGACGACACACTGTCTTATCGAACGTCGAGGCATGCCGAACCTCGGGTGCTCTGATCACGTATTCTACCGACGTGCGAGTGATCGATGCTCATGCCGCCTTGCGCAGCGGAGGAAAAGTGAAATATGCCATCATGTAATTCTAGTCAACTTTCACAAGCTACTCATAACCCATATCTCTCCGTTATTACTTGTAATCGTGTATTTTAGACATATTTAGGTTGTAATATGGCCAATATTTAATATTTAATAATGAACTGACTAAGCGCTCGAGTTAACTTTTTGGCTGCAACGCAATTAGAATATACAGTGGTGACTGGCGTTGGCACTCCATGCACTAGCAATGAACATGGCTCCGTGAACTTTATTATAATACAGTTTGGTCTATCTTTGGAAAAGAAAGGCCTAGGCATTATACTATAATAAAACCCGTCAATCATCAGAACAACTTCGCGGACAAATGGAAAAGACACTTGCGTTTCTTCGGTGTCTCAACCATCGGAGAACACGTTTAACTAACGAGACTTTCCTCTCTTGCATCTCCGCAAACGTCACCCGTAACTGAGCATCTAGTGTCTCATCCTCCGCTTGTAATTCTATGACACGAACCGAGTTTCCTTGAGTAGTCCCCTGATCCACAAGCCGCTGAACCACCGCCTTCCTCCGCAAGAGAAGCTGCCGAAATCGGTTGTACGACGCCTCTCCGGCATGAGGTTCGCCGAGAAGTTTCTCTTGATCTTCGAGCTCCCTCTGAAGCCAACATGCACCGTCCTCCATGAGTCGATGCATGATATCCCAGGCAGAGCTTGAAGCACGTCCGTGATCGAACCGCTCAAAGATCGCAGCGACCCCGTGCTCCGTACATTCTTTCTTCAGGACGGTCTCTCGTTCCTCCGCCTCCGCCATGTCTTGCTCGGGTACGTCGTCCCACATGGTCGTCACGAGACATATCTTGCGCACGGACATGCCATTACACTGATTGCGAAGCATGTTGATGTAGACTGGCGCGGACACTCTCATGCGAACCTCGGTGATGCGATGGACGAATATTATCCCTAGCGGAATGACGGGTCGATAGCTGCTTGGACGTGAGAGATCAAGCACGGTCACGATCGCGCGCGCGCGACCCGGCGGGCGACACGTACTTTGTCTCCAGGCATGCCGCCACGCGTGTCAATATCTCTCCGTCCGTCAGGTATATGTTATCGAATCCGGGGGTATCGAGGAGGATTAATTGTTGACCGTCGTGCTCCAACGTCCGTTGAAGCACAGATCGGGTCCCAGGAAACAGAGTATCGTCGGTACTTTCGTCAGAGGGCGTCCGAGTCAAGGCGTTGATGAACTGATAGTGCCAGTGTTTCAAGTTGGGTATATGTTATCAAAGGTCGGTGCCTCTCACGTTTGTTTTTCCGGATCCCGTCACACCTATTACCCTGTCGGAAAAAGCCATCAGGGCGTTGCGTCACTGTGCAAAAACGGCGCGCACACAAATATCATGTCGCTCAATCAGGTACCATACCAATCGTCGAAGGACTGTGGCAGGCCGCTTTTAATTTAGTATGATTTCAAATAGGAAACCGGAAAGAATCTTGTTACTATCGCGGCGGTGAATGTGCGGTGAATGTGCTACTCTGTATATAACGACTTGGCCAATATCTTCTATGCTCGCGACATATGATCTAGCGCACTTTACCGCTGAAGAAAGAAGCTGCGCGGCGATAAGGAGAATAACGATTGTCGCTTGGATTGTTGCGGAAATAGTAATTGCCGAGTGTGATTACAAATAGCGTAACAAGAAGGTTACCGCAACGTAGCATCGAGCTTGATAGCTTTCTACAATACAGGTCAGAATCTTGATATCACAAAGTGGTTGTGAGACTTACTGCACGAGTTTTCCGTCCAAACAACCAGAGGCGAATGCGCCTGGAAAGCGGGATCTTCATCGCCTGCATTTCCTCGAACGTGTTCTGCAGCATCGCGTTCACTCTATCGTGCTCATCCTTGAAACCTTCAGCCAGAACTGGATCACTCTGCATCCTGACATCATTCGCAAGCCTCTGCAGCATGTTCTTCTGCTCATAGAGGAGTTTCTGAGACCGTGAATAAAGAACTTTCCCTGCCTCTGTCTCGTTTAGACGTTTGTGTTGTTCGACAAGTTCTTCCTGCAACAGAAGTTCATCCTCGCTGGCTACTCTCTGTAAGAGATCTTCGACGATCTGAACTCCGGAGGTAGGATTGTTCTCGAATTTTTTATCAACAGCACCCGCATCTCTCAGTTCTTTCCAGAACGTGTCAAGGAGTTCGTTATGCCTCCTCTCTGCCGTCGTGCGGTCTCTTGCCGCATCCCACATGGTCGTGACGAGACTTGCCCGACGTAGGGGTAGATCGCCGCAAAGCCCACCAAACACCTGGAGACTTCTGTAGACAGAACCAGACATACGATTGTCGGTGATGCGATGAAGGTAGATAATCCCAGCGATTCGGAGCATATCGCCGTCTGGATACCTTCGGATGCGCCACCCAAACTTAGTCACGGCGGAAACAGTGTATCCTGAACTCCACGTACTTCTGGGTGATCCAATCCGCGATCAACTTCAAGATCTTAAAATCTGGTCGGTCTGAATCATCGAGACCAGGCGTGTCGACCAGCACGACACGGACAGTGTCGAACTCCATAGGGAATGGCGTGACATTTTGGGTTGCAGATTTGAGGCCACTCGCTTTCGTCTTTTCTGCGTTCCCGGTGAGTTTGTTGATGAACTGATCCTCTTATTGAATACGGACATTCGGTTATTGCGGGTTTGCTCACATTTGTCTTCCCTGATCCAGTTGGCCCCATAACGCTGTTTTGCAGGCTGAGTGCTCGAGTGGAGATAATAATATCAATGGAGGGGGACATACACAATAATACAGTCGTTTGGATCCGCTCTGAAGTTTTTAACCCTGTTAGCCATAGAACTTGCGTTGCGAGGTCGACAGTGGTCGTAACTGGTGCCAATCTGGGAAGAAGAGAAACAGTTGTCCCCAAAAACATCCAGAAGAGGGTATGTCCAGGTTTCTTCTTAGCACTTACCCGAAGAGGTCTGTGAACCAGCGGGCCCAGGGCATGCGGCGACCATGCCAAATGCCGGTCGCTATGAAAAGACCATGCAGGTGATTCTCCTTTCTATGATTGTTTGGGATCCAGTTCGAATGCAACCAACCCATGGCACAGCGGATGTCGATCGACGAGCACGGTGTGAAAGCAATCATGTACCGTCATTATGGCGCTTGTAATCAACACTAGCCACGAACATGTTAGATAACGGGAAGCGTCATTGGTTACCGAGACTCATGAGGTGAAAAAAGCTCTACTACCGCCTTCCAAGCTATTTCGGGATCACCTTTAACAAAAATATCAGGATGGGTGGAAGTATCCCACTTCAGTCTCCACCCATAGATGATCTTTGATTGCAGGGCACTGAGCTGCTTCTGGAACTCCGCCTTGTTGGCTTCGGCTTTGCCTTCACTGACATTGTCGACACGGCTGAAGAGGCAATGCAGTCGCTCGGGGAAACCATGAGGAATGAAATCCTTCGGAAAAGAATAGGCAAAAGTATCCAGGTGGTTCTGAATAGACGATCCCTTGTCCGCACTGGGGTCGACCTCAACCCTGTGCATGTAAACCGCCCCGACATGCGTAGATTTGGATCTGGACAAGAACGTCTGGCTTTACCATCCCCGTAGGCGAAGGAACTCTCACCTCGAACTTTTTAACCAAGTATTCAACTCCCGCTCTGCTCCATTGTTCACCCCGGTGTGAAAGGAGGGTGTGTCTATAAATACGATATTCCTCCGTCTATCTTCTCTCAGGTCATTTCGTCCCTTTTCCGCAAGCTCGCATCTGACTGCCTGCACCTTCCCTGTGGTGGGTCGAAGGCCCTGGCCAATTTCGACGAGGCCACCGGCTTTCGTTACTGCGCTGACAAACTATATGTGGCATTGAGCTTGAACCTGAGTGCAAGTAAAAGGAAGTCGTACCGTACTCTTTCCACTCCCAGAAGGCCCCACTACACTGAATGATGGTCACAAGTCAGTCAAGAAAAGATCTGCGAGATAGCGTTTGGGGGGCGCACAATACCACTATGTCATCCTCATTCAAGTAGAATGTTGAACCAAGTAGGTTCCTGAACCAATTGACCCAAGTCATGTCCGTGTCGTAAAATTTGGATGATGGTATCCGCTTCCCAAGGAATAAAGGTATGTGGGAAAAGGTTCTTGATGAAAGTGAGTAGCGTTGCAATGAACTCGACAGGGTGGCGCACTAATGCTCCAGGGTGGAATTGCTACGAAGCAACGAACTGGGTGTCGTTGAAGGGAGGAAGAAAGGATGAGGAAGCCTGTCCACGCATTGTGTTTGGCTGTATGGTGGCTGCGTGAATCGCAGTGCATTCATAAATTTTCATGCGACTTCCTGATAGAACTGTGGCGGCACGCTGGGCGCAAAAGGTATCAAAGTTTGGGGGTGGATCCAGACCGTCAAAGTATGCAACATATATTCACTGGTAATTAGTCCTGCCAAGTACTAGTAATAGTGACGTGCTGAGTATTACCCGTCAAATCCTAGCTACTAGTCGCCCTGCGACAATTACTAATTTACATGTTCAATCCGTTAAGAGTGTAACCACGCAGAGACTGGATATCCTATTCAGTCGTCGTGTCAGTCCATTGATAGTTTTGATCTCATACACCATCCAGGATCATTTCCGGAATCGAAAACGCCTGAACCATGGCAACTTCAGCTCCTCCATTTGACGCATCGTGTCATCCATCTGTGACTGCAGATCATCAAGCTCTCTCTGGAGCTCAGCAAATATATCCTCGTTCATTGCTGCCTTCTTCTCGATTTCATTTACGAGCCTGCGTAATGCTGCCATCCGCTTTTCGGCCAGCGCATCCAGCTGGGAATAGAGTAGCTTTCCAGCAGACGTCTCTTTAAGCTCTTTCTTTTTGTCGACCATTTCTTTTTGGATTTGCAATACCCTGAGGTGATCAAATGATGTGAAGTTATCCTACTGTAAGAATTGCTTCACATACTTTTTCATCTCATCTTCTGCGTTCACAGCTATGGCTACTTTGGATGCCCTAGTCTCTTCAGAGACATCATTTCCCTTTGACTTGTCGGCGAGAATCTGTTGGAGAGAAGTCAATCGGTATGGGTGGGTGCGATAGTCATTGGTAAAAAAACGTTACTATTTGTTGAAGAAGATACTTCGCAGAATCGTTGTCGCCCCTGCATCGAGCTGTCTGAGCACCATGATTGATCATCGACTTCCAATAATCCGCCTTGAGCTCGTTCAATCTTCTCTCGCCAACGACCTCGTCGACTTCATCCCACATCGTCGTTGTGAGATGTACCTTGTCCAACGCGTCTTTTCCACACAGCTTTTTGAAAAGTTGGAGGTTCTTCAGAGGAGTGCCGGCCATGCGGTTGTCGGTGATCCGGTGTAGATACAAAATCCCGGAGAGAAGCTTCCCTTGGCTGTAGCTGTGGGGATAAAATGGACGCTCAGATAAGAAGCCTATGTATAGCGAGAATAACGCATTACCTCGAGACAAGCCATTGAGAAATCATGGTCAGGATATCAAAGTCGGATTTGAACGTGTCATCGAAGCCTGGCGTATCCACCAATACCACATGCCGCCCACTGGCTTGGTCCCAAAATTTGACCGGGGTGACCTGGTCCGTAAACGACTTCAAGTCATGTCCTACTCCACTAATGTGTTCTTGCCCACTCGCAGAACAGACAAACTGAAGAACATGTGAACGGACAGCATCTGCTGAAATGCACTTTGCATTACCGTGCTCTTTCCTGAACCTGTAGGACCCATGACACTGTGAAATATCGATGTTGGCAGATATTTCAGCACCGAATGCTTCATCACGTACGCTATCACAATATCATCTCCTTCTTGAACGTTCGCTGAACCATTCAAGGTTGCACAAGATTCTCCTGGTCCCTGAGATCCTCGAGCCACTGTATGAACAAATTCATCCAGTACGTTTTTTGCGTCGTCTGCAGGGCAGGTCAGTGTTGACCGTTTCCCGGGAAGAGTCTGGCTGAAATTAGCAAGGATGCATTCACCGACGAAGAAAAAATTTACCAACCTGGATTCGCATTGACTTTAACATGCTAGCGACTTTGTTTATTCCTGAAAATCCTTAGTAAGTAAACAGGATAGCTAGAGAGGAATGTAGGAGAGGAATAATGGTCAGATAAATGTGGACAGACACCGCTATAAGATTTTCACGCCGCTGCCCCTGCATACCTCATGGATTGGAGGTGTGACATGATTCGAATTTGCGGACCGGAACAACTGGATCATCGATGATGACAAGATGAAAGATCTTGACTCCCTGGGGTAATAACACCTGGAAACGTGTGGTAAGTTGCAAGGCGGACATGAGGCAGTACTCCCGAGTCGGGAAATTTTGGCTGATAGAGTCGGCGTATATTTTAAGAACAAAGATAATTTGATTCCTTGGTGTGTGTGTTCGAGGATCAGTAAATGATCGTGAGGTGTGTGGCTGCATCTTCAGCGCACCGGTTTAGTAATTTATGCCGCCAACTGAGTTTTTAGCTCCCTTGGTACAGCAAGCCTTCAACACACATGACTGCGATCATTTCATAGAAGACTCTGAAACCTTCAAAACGTACGTGAGATTTGATAAGACACCAGTCCAACAGGCCTAGTTTGCATATATACTATGGATCAATTATCAATGTGTGGTGTCAGAATTCATGTACATTTTTCATGTCGTCTACCTTGAGACCTCAAGGCTCATAAGGTGCCGCCCTGCACTGAGGAATACCTATAAGCGGGACATTGCATGGGCAGAGATCTCGCAGGGTCACGAGTGCAGGATGCAGCATGTATGATGTATATCGTTACGTGATACCGTGCCCAACGGCACAATTCGAATCAAGACCTGAAGGACTAGTAACTCCACAGCGCCGGCCGACGATAGCCAAATCATTTACTCACCTATATATGCTCCCCGTTGATGATTCCTATGCCACACGAGCCCTTGTGGGGGAATTACAACACTTTTCCATCGAGTTTTCACGAGATGGAGGCAGAGTTCCGAGCATTCGCGACTCCTAGCCCAGCTGTGCAAACCAGTAATGACGCTTGGTGTGCAGCTTGTGCTTCCAAAGTGCCTTATCGTTGCCACCAGACCCTTGATGAACGATCACTCGACGGAGCAACGTTGCAATGCTGGTGACTCGCCCAACACGTACCACTTGTCCACAAGTCAGGCCGTCAAGTCTCTTGGGCTCAGGGTTCAAAACCGCCCGGGTCGGACGCAGTCCAGCTGACTCCTGAGTTCTCTTTCTAGCTTTGAGGTAACCGATGGAGAACATGTGTTGTGTGCGAAAGTTGCATGGACGGCCGAACTTCTGGATTCCTTTGGCTGTGTGAGCGGAGATTACAGGATGGTCCAGGTCACCATTATTACTACGTTCAGACACCATCGATCTATCTTTGGCTGCCCTCATCCAGTGGGGAGGCGGCAGCCAAGGAGTTCCTGGGCGTCTTGGTTCACAGCACCCTCCCACTAGTCCTTGTCTCTCTTTCGAAGCTACTCCACCCGGCTCTCTCTCCTCACCACCTGCGGGCTTTGGTTCATTAACATACTTGAAGACGCCGCGAAGCCACGGCGTAGAACATGTGGAAGGTTGGTAACGTGCTTTCTCCCTAAGCGTCTCAGCAAATTACTCAACCCTAGGCAGACTTCGTTCGGGGTACGGTCAAAACAAGACGTTCCAAGTCACGCAGAAACATGGCTAGATGAAAAATATGCTCGCAGAACCGGAGGACCTCAGGGCGGAGGAGAACCCCTCTCTATGATGAACACAGATGATGATGATATCGTGATAGCGTACGTGGCAGTGGAAATTTGGCAGCAAAATCCAACTTAAAGTTCATCAGGGTCGTCGGCCCCACGGGCTCCGGAAAGAGCACGGTAAAATGAGGACCGTCTAGTGGAATTTTTTCTATTGACATAGGCCTTCAGTTTATATGCTCTGCGAGTGGGCGTGATACGAATGGAGTTGGCCATACGTTGAAATCGTCGACTAATGAAGTCACCGCGATCAAATTCTGGGATAAAACCGCCAGGAGACACGTTGTATTAGTTGATACCCCGGGCTTCGACAACATAACCAAATCTGATCTCGGCATCCTGGTGCAAATTTCTAAATGGCTTGTTTCAAGGTAATGTCCGATTTCCATTAGCTTGGGTACCATTTTTTCACCCCCGAGAATGTTGTCATTCTCATAGTTACAATCGAGCGAAGCTTCTCTCTGCCGTGGTGTATCTTCATCGGATCACGGACAATCGCATGACTGGTGTACCACTGCAGCATCTTCAAGCACTTCGAAAGCTGTGTGGCAAAGGCGCTCTAGACAAGATATACCTTACGACGACAATGTGGGATGAAGTTGATTTAAGTATGGGCGAGAGAAGGTTCAACGAACTCAAGATGGAGGTTTGGAAGACGTTGGTTGAAGAAGGCGCACAGATAGCCCGCTGTAGGAGTGACGACGACTCTGCGAAAAGGCTTCTACAACAGATAGTAACGTCATTCATCACTTACAACTCTACTCAAGAAATGCTTATCAATTCCTCACATCAGATTCTCCGCGAAAATTTAAAGGACTTTTATTCCCGAAGCGAACTGCGGACGCTCCGGGTACCCGTTAGAACCCTGGAGGAACCTGATCAATGTCCGAACACGGAAGACACGAAGGTCAGTCAAATAGTAACGTTTCTCCCTCTTCGTCAATTGGGTCGGCAGTACAAATTTACTCCCTAACAGATGCGCTCCGAGAAACTAGGGGAAAACATAAACTACCGGGGAATGCTGACACCTTTGTCTGCATTGGATCTGACACCCTATATCATCAAAACCAATGATGCGTACGCTGCAGGAGGTTTCGCGGATGTGCATAGGTGTTGGTGCCAATTTGACGGTTTCCCGAAGCAGGTTTGATCACGGCGTATATCTCACGTTGTCTACAGCTTACTTTTTCCTCAGGTTGCAGTGAAGACACTGCGGTTCAGGTTTGCGCTGGACGGCGATGCTGGTGATAGATCCGGGAAGGTATTCTGCCTTATTTTCATTCAGAATGTGTCATTCAACTTACTTCATAGATGTTCCGTCGAGAACTTGGAATATGGCGGAGACTCCGCCACCACAACATTGTCCCATTTCTAGGCATCGCGCATGGGTTCGGAATGCGTGGTGCGGTATCATTGGTGTCGCTATGGATGCCACACGAAGCTATCCGCGATTTCCTGGAAAAGCATAACGACGATTTGGGAATAGGACACCGACTCCAGTTTGTGCGTTCCCTCGTTTTGATGTCGCGTATATTAAACCAACCTCTCACTGCATGTTAGCTACTGGATATTGCAAATGGGCTACAGTATCGTGGGTTTCTTCTATCATTTACCAAGGGCTCCACAATAACGTATGACTAGTGCATTCGTTCCCCATGATCCATGGAGATCTGAATTGTGTGCGTCGACGTAAATCATATGCCCTCGCCTTGCTTGATAAAATCACAGAACAACGTACTCCTCGATGAAAATTGCACTGCACGCCTATCTGATTTTGGATATGCGTCCCTAGTAGGAAACATTCCCGAGGCATTGACGTATCTTCAGAGAACCACAGACCGGCCGGGGGCCCTGCGCTGGATCGCTCCAGAACAGCTCGAATCGGAAGAGACGTCCGGGCAAACGACTAAGAGCGATATATACTCTTTCGGTTGCGTCGCCCTCCAGGTAAACTCGCCAGACGCGATGCTGGGTTCACTTGTTGATACTCTTTTCAGGTGTTGTCCGGAAAACCACCATGGTCCGAAGTCAGGCAAGACGCAGCCATCGTCTTGCGCTTGGCGAAGGGCCACAAGCCTGGCCGACCGGCGTCTCAGACGTTGCTCGACGTGCATTGGAACTTCATTCAGGAGTGTTGGTTACGAATGGAGGAGCGCCCTACCGTCGAGGCGGTAGTTCCGCGCGTTCGACAATTCCTGAACGATCACCCAGAGTCTCAGCGTCTTCAAGATTTGGTCTCATTCTGGTCGAGCCAAACCGATTCGCCAATGGGTATATCATTCCCTGCGGCACCGACGCCAATTCCGGTGGGGGGGTAGGCTTCCGGCGGTCGGTATTCCGCAATAAGGTAAGTCGCGACGACCGCATCTGACGAGTCTACATTGCATCTGATGTCATGCTGCATTGATCAAGGGTGCTGCCCGTTCTAGCAACGACTATGACATTGACCGCTGCCTATATTTTGTTTTGACTCGTACACGTACATGCTCGCTATTGACGTTACCGAGTGGCAGGTTGTATGAGACACTTCTTCAGACCCTTCTATGCAACAATGTTTTCAATATGATCGCGCTCCCAGCGAAAGTTTGGAACGAGCAAGGTTCCCACAGGAAATTTCAATTTGCGAGTACGGAACAACGCACGAGGATGTTTAATGGCAGTGCCATGTTACATGAAATGGAAAAGCTCTAGGTAAATATATATTTCGTGGCGATGTTCACTGCTGGTTTTGGGAACGACTGGGGACAAAAGCCCACGAAATAGTCATGAGGCTTAATATTCCTATCAACCTGCTTGAAATTAAACGCAAAACCACGGATGGAGAGGTATCTCGCTTACAAAGGCTGCAGCGTGGTGATCCCCGCCTTTGAAGCGATAGCGCCAGCGATGAAAGGCATGATCGCAGATCCAGCCTGGGCCGACCCCGTAACCCAACCGATGGCACCAGTCAGAAGCCAGGGTGGGAACACCCTTCCACAATGGTTCATGGAAATTGGGTACATCGGTCCCATCAACACCCCGATGATGGCGACCGCGACAGCATCACCAACGAGGGACGGCACAAACCAAACCACAAACTCGACCCTACAGGTAGGTCAGCGATCGATCAAGCATCGTTAGGGGTAACATCCACCCGATTGCACACGTCGCATAGACAAACAGCACCAAGCGTTCGCCCACCTGTGAAGGTCAGCCGGCGTGTGTGATGGAGAGGAACGAACGTTCAACCTTCTCGTTCACCCATAATAATGCGACACGACCAACCGTCAGCCCTGTCTCTGGATGTCAACTGTCCTAGCACATCAAGTGCAACCAACTCACCGCCGAAAAATCCAGCAGAGATGTATCCCGACGACGGCCCTCCACCTCTGACCTGGATAATGTATGACACAATCCATCCTGAATGAGTTGTGAAAATGAGAGCGAATACATAAAGACAGACGATTGATTTTTCACCTCCAGTTGTTACTTCCGCTCCTGCATAAAGTGAGGTGAACAATGCAAGAAGGTGTACCTCCTTAAGGGTTGCTATCTGGCGGAAATGGCTATGTTCGCTAGTTCGCTTTGGTTCCAAGAATATCCCAATTTTGGTGAGACATTCTGGGTAAATGGTGGTAAACATTCTTCACCAAAAGTCTCAGAATGAAGGTACCATCTTTTCTCTTCAGTCGAAAAACGACAATGAGGGCTACTGTGTTAATCAACGCTATTCCTAGTGAAACAAGATAGTGAAAAGACCAGTAGTCAAGCTGAGCAAACTGGGTGGCCACAAGTGGAGAAGAAAATGTTCCACCACCTGGTTGGTATCCATCAGCTAGGCATAGTAAGTGGTCATCAGAAGCGTACCATATACTGAACGTAAAATAAATACTCAGCGAATCTAATAGGGATAAAAGTGATTTTGCTCGCCAGTTGCGAAAACCCCCATTTTTATCGCTGCGTTTTCCTTCAAGGATGCCACATACCCAAGGGACTGTGAATTCTGGGAGAGGGGATGGTCCAACAGCAAGATAATGCTTCTTTGCAAAGTACTGCACCTGTAATGCCAATCCGACGCCATTGACGAAACTTGCGAACACGAACACAGGAAATGGGGGTGCAGGGGATGCAACGGAGCTTGCAACAACTTGGAGAAATGAGCCTGTAAAAGTCAGTCTAAGGAGCAGTTTCATTTTTTGAAGATATCACCGACCCATGACTATCACCTTGAAGACGATTACCACATGAATTCCACGACGAATTCAACACATCTACCTTGCCGAATCCTAATCTTTGGTCGAGAAAGATATTTGCCAATGCACCAATTATATAGCCCTTGTGCATACTCCGATTTCATACGCCGTTTCTGCAGCATTGAACTGTGACGTACCATACAGGCGAAGACGAATATCAAGGAGACAACTGCGTAATCAACCTGGGTTTCCTTCAGTTCGCTTGATTATTCTATATATATATAAAGAAAGACGCACTCCATAGGCCTGTTGCATTCTTGGCAACAGAGGTCCGTTTGTTCCATCGCTCCACCCGCCGAGGTAGATGGACCAACAGAGTGCCACAAATTGTATGTACTCACGTCTCCTGAAAGCCTTGGAATCTGTCTCGTTTGTGCCGCGACTTGCAGTGCTCGCACCCGGAGGATTGGTCGTCATACGGTTGAGAGCGATCGACGCGGGATCGTTCGAGTGGCCAACTTCGACTGTCGAATGCGAGACCGGGTCCATCTGAGTCTGTGGCACGATCTGAGAGGAACGTACCAGTCGGTTCTCCGAAATGACTCGATTTATACATACTTACGAGCGGGTTTCACGCTCGCCCTTCTCGTGTTTCAACATCTCGGCTGATCAGGCCGATCACACTAGATATAATGAGGATCAGATGATGAAGAAGTAGCGACTTAAAGCCATCGATCCGTGTCTAGCAAACGCATTTTGATGATCAAGCAAAGGCCACGGCGCTGGCAGACTTGTACGTCACCACTTACTGGAAACCGTCGGCCGACTCGAATCCTACCAACTCACCTTCTAGGGTGTGGGTCAGGAACTTCCCTATTATGCGTCATCGTTGATGTGCAAGCGGTTATTAAACCGGGTGGACTATTAACAGTCCAAGATGATTGTTTCGACAAATCTTTCAGGGAAGCCCGAGGGAAGCCGAACGAAAATATCGCTATTGGAGTGAGATTGAAAGACAAAACACGGCAATTTCCGCATCACAAGTTGGTTGCTAAAGTGGCCTGACCGCCGGCCAATGAAAGAGCGTACCGCTGTTTCTCCGCTCGAATACGAGCTGCAACACATTTACTTGACAATCAGTAGTTTGATTCTTTAAAATTTATTGTTGCCATGTTGATACCAATGTCAACAACTTGGATGTCAAGGCCAGTAGGTGCCGTGGTGCACAATCCCTAGGAGGGAAAAAGAGTGGATGCCGGGTTGCTCTTTGTGGCAGTCTCATTCTGATGTAATCCAGGTGGATGGAGTTCACCCCATGGGTTCTGAGGGGTGTTCCAAACATTTTTAGTGAAACCGATCCAGGTTTATAGGGCAGTAGCGAATCTATGAAGATACCCGCCCATATGTGACGCGAAATAACGGCCTACGTGATACGTCGTCTCTTATAAGGGTGTTTTACGTACGTTTCGCTCGTTGTCATTCTGAATCCCGGTTGCCCGCCTGAAATGGGGATAAGGTGACGACCTCTCTCGCCGGGTTGCTTTGAAGGTAAAGCATCGGTCGGCGAATCTGGCCCAGAAGCGTTGTCATGCGCGGTTTCTAGCGGCGGGGTGAGAACAACCCCCCAAACCGTTCGGCGCTGTCCATGATGCGCTATTAAACTTACCATCGCAGCATCCAGCAACAAACCGAAGCCGGCGTTCTTCAGGTCTTCCGAACAGCGCATCGTAGAGTTTGTCCGTATCCTCCGCGCTAAGACCTGATATACCCTTGTCTCTGTCGCGCACGACGCCTTCCGGCCAATTGACGATCTTGTAGCCCCTTCTCTGCAAGTCGCCTCCCAAGGTAGACCAAGGGAGACGATGCTTGGGTAATCTGAACCCAATTTCGCCTGTATTGATAGGGATCGACGACTCGTACGCATGATTCATGAGATGTGACAAAACTGACGAAGCATTTCTATGATTCTCTGCTTAATTTTTTCGATCTTGCGGCTCTTTCGCGGATCGCCACTTGATGTGGAGCGAAAAATTTTCGTCAAAGACTCGACCGGCCTGTAGGAATGGAAAACGAAAGAAATGTCATATGATAAAATGGAGAAGCCCAAATCTCGCTCGACTTGTAACAAGTACAAGCGGTGAAGAAAATTTGAAAATAGTGGGGTATACTCACACCAAACTAGTATCAAAATTGACACCACGCTCGGAACCGGCCAATGAACTGTTTCGCATATCCGGAGGTACAAGCGAGAGAATAAAATCAGCTGGTACGCGAAGTCCCTTTGAAGCTGCGAGTTCGACCTTATGGAACGAGTATTAAACAACGGACCAGAGCAAGACAAGCGAGCACCGT
Organism: Boletales sp. KT-2023a; assembly: GCA_038090395.1. Lineage (NCBI taxonomy): Eukaryota > Fungi > Basidiomycota > Agaricomycetes > Boletales > Boletales sp. KT-2023a. The sequence continues at coordinate 22,596 of JBBPMP010000164.1, read as the reverse complement.
TACCAATCTGCGTAGACGAAGGTCGAATATCCGCTGGCATTCTTGAGGACCGAGAGAGGGGTTAGGGAGGATGGACTCCAAATTCACATCTTGTGACACGGCGTCCAAACCGTGTTCATGCTCCGGAATGCGAGACATATCCATAGACCGCCACAGCGGCGATGGATTTACGGGCAAGACAGACGGATGAGTGCGAACTGGCGTGTTTACCTCGAAATGAGGTGAGTGCAAAGCAGAAAGCCAAGGTTTACAACGACTCACATCGTGCTCGCAATCCAAAAGTTGTTCAACGAAGGAAGTGTATGCTGAGTATAGTGGTGGTGGCGCGTGGGTGTCGCATGCGATATCGCTTGTTTGTAGATGGGGGAGGCCTGGACACGTCTATAAAGATAACGATTCAAGGTGAGAGCATGTGCTTGAATGCATTCGATGTGCATTTACCCGACTTTCAATGGCCGCATCGATCTGCGGCGGTCGCCACAAGTATATCTTTCCGGTGTATGTTGCAGATGCCGCTAAATTATCTAAAGGAGAAAAACAAACTGCCTTTACGCGTTCATCGTGCTGTATGGGTTGTCCCACAGCACGTCCAGTGTTTGCATCCCAAAAACGAACGGTTCTATCGCTGGATGCACTGGCAACGGTTGACTCATCCGGAGAAAGAGAAAGGGATATTATGAAATCGGTGTGGCCCATCCATGGATGCCCGATTCTTTCTCCTGTGCCAGAATTCCAATAGCAGATCGTTCCATCGTACGAGCTGGAAATGAGTCTGCTACCATGATGTGACCACAAGAGATCGCGGACCCAATCGCTATGTCCTCTTATCGGACCGAGGACAAGTGCACCAGAGTCAACGTGATATACGCGGATGTCCCTTTCGGTCCCACATGCAAGCTTGTCGCCCTCCGGACAGAACGCCATGCTCAACACTTCCGTGCCGGGCCTGATGGATTGCGTGACCTGCCAGCTCGTCTCCCTCGCGCGAACGATCACCTTCATGTTTCCGACCGCAACCAATCGGTCGTTCGGCGAAATGGCAATCCTAGGAAACCACTCCGGATGTCTCCATTCTCTGGCGAGTTGATGTGATTCGACGTCCCATACTTTGACCCCGCCTTCGTCGTCGCTGCTGATAATCTTCTCGCCATCCCGGGTCACGGCGAGCCTGTACACCCCAGCCTTGTGCCGCAGAGGGGGTCCTTCTTGCTCCCCGAGGTCCAGACTCCAAATCGTCACAGCTCCATCGTTGTGGCCAGCGACGACTCGTCGACCGCCGGGTAGATACGCGAGCGCGTTCAGCCCAGACGGTGTCGTGATTACAGGATCTGGCTGAAGGTCGTTGTGACAAGGGTGTTCGGAGGCGATCCTTGACATGTAATAACGACAATGAGTGGTGTTCCCTTGACGTGAGGTTGGACGGAAAGGCGCGAGAGAGATATCAGCGCCGTTTCTGCAACTCCGCAACTTCATCTATCTGTAAGAGCGAGGCAGTGTAGCGCTAGTCATAACAATCTTGTGTGCCAGATGATGCAAACTTTGTCTTGATCAGCAAGCAACCTTCAGGCCCGTCTGTCCAGTCACGAGGGATCAGTACGGTTCGCGCACCGTGATCCGAGTTAGCCTAACAGTCCATGAAACGGATTAAAAATAGAATTATACACATGCCTACACGCCCATATACACCATCTCTAGTGAGATTATCTGGTGCGCTCGCTGCGAACTGCGGTAGGAACACGTAGCATCCTATCTGCGTGCCCTTCTAGACGTGATACATTCGAGAGAGCGGTATGGCTGATACCAGAGAATCATGGCGAATTGGTAATTGCCAGTTTGTCACCAGGTGTGAATATAACTTTTTGTCAAAAGGACGATTCGGGCACTCGGCATCTGCCAGACTTGACACTGAGGAGGGTGGGAGGTGCTGTGAGCACTCTGAAGCTGTTGAACAAAAAGACTACTGCCTCTGATCTAAGGTTCTATGACTACCATTAGTGACCAGCGCAAGCTTGAGGTACGTTTGAGTGGACTGCCCTGGAGGTCAAGATTAGAAGACTCCGCAGGGTTCCCCCAGTTATGAATCACGCCGTCGCGCAGTAGTTCGGAAAAATGTGCAAACATCAAAACTTCATCAACTTCATTTCTCGACAATATACACAACAGTCGGCAAGACAATGGAATATGCCCGGAACACACTCATGGAAGAGGAAATCCGTACATTAGAGATCAGAAACAAATCAATCATCCAAGAAAGTCCAACATCAATCGCCAACGGTTGAACATACGACAGCCATGTGGACTAAAGAAGACGCGGGGGATTGTTGAAAACCCTCACTCGCTGTTACATGTACATCAGAAAAGGGAACCAAGAAAACTCAAGAAGGCGTCGACGTTTAACCACTCTACCAGATTCGCGTCTCGAGCAAGAGATCGCTACTACCTTCCAGCCCAATGCATGCCTTGAGGAAAGCATCGAGCGCGTTCCGTTGCCTACCAAGACTGTTGATGACGTCCGTGCCTGGCTTGACCAGAGGCGCCTTGCACATGTAAGACAAGAGCGACAACACCGGGTAAAGCGGTGCAAAATTGGGCTGGCCAGCAGAAACCTCGCGGTACTGAATACGCGTGAGTAACTCCGTCAGGATAGTCAAGTCCAAGATGAGCGGCGTCGCCAACAAGGAATCCTATACAATAAATGAGACAGGTGAGCGGGATTCGAAAACACGACATACCTCGCACTCGTTAAAGATGTTGATAGTCTGCCTGCCACCGCAGAAAATCTCCGAGTAATACTCATCGATAGCCCTCTTCGAATCCCCGACAGCAGGTACGTACTTGATCACGACGATGTGATCAGGATGTTCGCCCTTGGCGGCTTTACCCTTTGCGCCGGGGGTAGGAGGCCTAAAGAGCAAGCGGTTCGCGTTCACCATGTCATCCACGACGCTGCTCTTGCTAATTTCCTTGCTCTTGAACTGCGGTTCCGCACTCAAGTTGTGTCCGTCGTTGTTACCGAGGTGATTGTAGGACGCAATAGACAAGGGTTTGATCCCTGCGTTCACGAGGAACTCGGCGAGGACAGATTTGAGTTTCGTCTGACCAGACTTTAAATCATCACCGCCAATGAAAGATTTCTCGCGCTCGGCAAGCTCGATGACACCCGGGACAAACGTGTTCTGGGGAGCACCATTGACAAAAGGTTCGCCTTCGAGAATAGAAGCGACAGCAAAGAGAGTCGAGGGAGATACCTCGGGGTGCGAGGAACGAATGGAAGCAAGTAAGTTGTCGGCGGTATCGTTTACACCAGGAATGATATCGCTGTAGCGCTCAGTATTGGCAGTCCAGAACACAACCACACGGTCCAGTCCGTTCTCAGCTTTGAAACGACGGATGTCTGCACGGATGTGCTCAAGATGAGCTTGTTTATCAGCGCCCGGGATAACGTTATCAGCACGAGCTTCTTGGTTGGCGGCAATGAAGTCGGGGTAGTAGATGGAAGGGAGAGGAGAGCCTAGGAGAGCCATATGAGGCATTACTTGACGCTGAAGATCATAGTCAAGGACCCGAGCGCGTTCCATGGCATTGTCCATGGAGAGACCTGAGATGTCCCAGCCCCCGAGGACAAGATCGTTAGGGTGGACCATGGGGAGCACGTCGCAAAGGGGAACGTAGATTTCCTTTGCAGTTACAGGCTCAGAACCGAGGCGAACCGTAGACGCGCGAAGGACAGAGCCGATGTAGTTGGGCTGCTGAATGCCGTCTTTGGTGTGCCAGGAGATCCCGTGCCTGTTTGCCAGGATGGTGGCGCAAAGGGTAGTGCCGTTGTTGCCACCCATCCCGATCATCATAAGGCTGTGGAAGTGATCATTAATGTGATGTCGGGCAAAGAACGACGTCGCGGACGTACCCCGTCTTTCCAACCTTGCGGACCGTCTGAAACTCGAATGACTTTGCGGTGGGGATAACATTGTACTGGCCATCCGAGACAACCACGTCAGCACCGCGGTAGGCGTACTTTGCGGTTATATGCTCGTCTGTGTAGGTAGTATGCTCTGAGTTGACCTTGATATACTCTGGGCGGCGAACGGCCGTCGGATGAACCGGGAGGATTGATTCGAGCTCAGAGTCGGGGGTGTTGTAACCGGAGGGAGGTGTATAGCGTTGAGGGGACATGGTGGACGAAGTGGGGGTAGACGAGCGATATCAATATCAATACGCTGTAAGAAAACCTGCGCAGGTGTGTTTGGTGCCTCGGTGGGGATTGTGGGTACTACCGAGCTGATTCGAGTACATGCAAAGAGGGAAAAACACTCCCTTTGAAGTCGAAGATGAGTATCAGTCGACGGTAACGAAGGAAGGAAGCTGGAGACAAAAACTAGCGCGCGACTGGAGGGCCTTTTATATGTGAAAATGGGGTGGATTGGGTGTAATATGATGGGGGCGCGTAAGAGATGATGGTGGTTGAGAAGCAAAAGAGGGCGCGAGTGACGGAGTTCGTGAAATCTTCCGAGAAGACGTTTGAAGTGACGTGGAGCCAATCAGATCGTTGGTGGAGTCATGCAATCCAACGTCACTCGCGTAGTTTATCTATCTCTGACACTGGCAGGTGGAGCCTATCGACCATCATGATCAATAATGGGATCAGGACACCGGCATCCTTTTATTTTTTTTTACGCCCAGGTGACGTATAATATGGTCAGAAAATTGAAGTGGGTCACCGCGGTCACCCTGCCGAGAAACTTGTTCGCTTATCAACGCACGATTCAATTCCTCTGTACGATTCTCAGTGTATATTTGAGGTCCAGGCGCGGCGGTGCGAACATTGTTAACCGATGGGAAGGAATTTCCAGCGCTGTGGTAGTGGACGTGACCGCCTGCCACAGGACAAGGCTCCAACCGAGCCGAAAGGGTCAGCCAGCGTCTCGAACGTCGCTGACATCGTGGAAGCTCGGGTCCCCTCCAAAAATCAAATGTCTTCTTGTCAAGAACACACAACGATGCTACTGCCCTTTCATGACCTCACACTTTGGGGTCAGGCCACGCGAGGTGGCTCTTGTTCGTACCTTTCATTCCTCGGTGATGATCATGCATCTATTCTGACGCTGCCTGTAGTCTATTGTTGGAGAACCAGGGGCGATGGAAAAACGGAGCCCTGATTCTGATGTTTTTTCTCGCGATTAAACGGATGAAGCGGACATTCATGGGAGCTCACTTGCGCTGGAAGTGCTTGGAATAGATCCCAAACACGTGTCTTTCAAATGCCGCCCCAAGATCCCAAATTTGCGTGCGTTCAAGGTATGTGCCTGATTGAAATACACATAGACTTTAATCCGTTTTTAACTTTCGATCAATGTATTTTATTTCAGTATCCTTAAATGCCCACCATGGATCACTCGTGATCAGACGCGACGCAGATTAAACGGTGAACGTGCATGCACAATACCCAGAGCCGCATGGCCCCGCTGGTTCTTCGCATTTTTTCTTCTCTTTGGCGTTAAAAATATTCGCATATGATTGGATATAAGAAGGCTTCTTGGCGCTCGTATTCTTTAGAACCGCCATGCTGAACTTCCTGGCGTCCTTGGCACTTCTCGCTCTGGCGAGTTCGAGAGGCGCTGTTGCTGATGATGAAATCCTCACTGCGTACACCGCCCCTGGTGCATTCCCTACATCGGCATTCGCGTCGTACTGGAACGACCCGACTGCCACATCTGCGCAGCCCCAACCGGTGGTTTCGGATCCTGTCACGGTATGTGTCGTGCATCGATCACCACGATCTTATCTTACGATCTAATCACAACAGAATTCCATCTTTCCAGCAAATTTGACGAATCCCGCCTTTTTTCCTCAGGTACATCGATAAAATTCCTCTTTGATCACATTGCCAGTGTGTTGACGGACGCGTGACATAGAATGACACCGTCGATCCTCACCCACTTCCGGACCAACTGAGTCCGTCCCAGCTTTTCCAAGAGGCATTTTCACAAATACAATCCATTGTCAACAACCCGATGTTGGACGATGAATGTTCCAAATGCCAAGCGGTGATGTCTGTTGCTAAGATGCTTGTCCTTGCCGCCCCAGAAGAAGGGCCTTTCCTCGCTGAGACGATTTGCGAGTACTTTGACTTTGACCCTTGGGGTTCCACGTGTTACGACGAGTTCAGCCGCCTCGCTCTTGGATCCACCCTTTCGCAGGTTACCGCTCTTGCTGATATGGGTGGATACGATGGACAGGTAGCTTTAATTTGATCTCATCTGCCCAAAAAGTGACACTATCTGGCCATAGCTTTTCTGCTCATACGAAAACCTGTGTCCTATGCCACCGACGGTGGAGCTGAACTTGACGAACTGGTTTGCGACGCCCAAGCCCGACCCTTTGCCTGCACCAAAACAGCCAAGTGGAGAACGCTTGAAGGTCCTCCACGTCTCTGACCTTCACATCGATCCACGTGCGCTTCCACATTTAGCTCTTTGTTGCTTATATCGATGTGATTGAATTTAAGGTTACGCCACTGGATTCGAGGCTAACTGTAGCCAGTATCTGTGCTGTCGCGAGGACGCATACAACGACAAATCTCCCGACCAGGTAGTCTTGCCTGCGACGCGCTATGGGTCCTATTGGTGGTATGTCATGTTAATCGTGTGAATATGGTCGACCGTTCATATTCGATGGCAGTGATGCGCCTGTCTCACTTATCCTTGCTGCTATGGAGGCAATCCCTCATGCAACCGGGACTGTGGAAACTGGTTTCAACTTTTCCTTGTTTACAGGAGATCTGACGGCACACGACAACGATAACCAATATTCCAGGTAGGGTTTTATCAACAGTATTTTTGTCTGGCTTTGAATATGCAATTACAGAGCATACGTTGAATATTGCGAGGTAGGGCCAAGAGCTCGGGAGCGATGATAGGCTGCTCACGAAAAGACATAGATCATATTGTACAATCTTCTCAAGCAATACGCTGGTCCCGCTCCTGTTTACGCCACTCTCGGAAACCACGACACATACGTGATTAGCTGTCCCTTTGCCTTCTCATTCATGACCTCAATGTGTTCTTGTAGATGCAATTCCAAATGATCCCATACGACATGGGCGGATTCAAGCTTGGAAACCAATTCAACTGGTATTTAATTCCTTATTGTCTATCATGTGCGTGTCGTTGACATCGTCAAGGTTGTACGAGCATGTCTCTTCAATGTGGTACCGCGAAGGCTGGCTTGCAGAAGAGACGGTTGAATTTTCCCGTTCGTACTATGGTGTCTACACGGTCAAGCGCCCCGATGGACTGCGAATCATTTCGCTCGACACCAACATGTGTATGTCTCGATCGTTCTATCGTACCGGATTCACGGATCGTTGACATCTGTTGATCATAAACAGGGTATTCGTACGTTGCGTCACTCTGCATCTGCTAAAGCAGTGTTGATATCTCCACAGTTCGAACTACTACACTTACATCAACTCGACCGATCCCGATGCATACGGAATCCTCCGTTACCTTACTGACGAACTTCAAGATGCTGAAGATGCAGGCGACCGAGGTAGGTTCTCCACACAGTCGTGCTGAACCGTTGTTTCACAACGGATCGTCTAGTTTGGATTATTGGTCACGTTTTGAGCGGTTGGGGTGCCTATGAATCCCAGTTCAACCCCACGAACCTATGTGAGTATCCATTCCTAGCCGTTTCTCTCGCTCCTGAAGTCTGATCAATGTTGCAGTCTACCAGATGTGAGTCGCGTCTTACTCATTGGTTAGAGCATAAACTAAGGCGACATTCGAGTGTCGACCGTTACTCGCCACACGTCATCGCAAGTGAGTCCTGTGTCAAAGTGCAAAGTAAGCCAGCATTGACATCTTGATCGATAGACATCTTCTTTGGGCACACCCACGAGGACCAGCTTTCCGTACGTGATCACTTGTCGAGTTTATTGACACTCCACAAACATGCGGATTCCCGTAGATCTTTTACGCCAACAACGCCACCAACATCAGCGCCGAGAGTGCGCTAGCGGTGTCATGGGTATGTAAAACCAGCTGGCCGACAGGTCAACTCGTAATGACCAAATTAGATCATGCCCTCTATTACGCCTCTGGAAAACCTGAACTCGGGTTTCCGTATGTATGAGGTTGACTCTGCGGTGAGTGCTCATGTCTTCGAACGTGGACTCGATCTCAAGGACCAATATAGACATTTGAGGTCCTGGACGCATACACGTGCGTACTCGTAGATGCTTGGGCCAGACAGCACTCACTGACGCTGGGGATATAGTTGGGTCAGTGACGTCAACACGTTCCCAGAGCTCGACAACCAGACCGAGTATGGTCCCACGTACGTCTTCGAGTACAGCACCCGTGAGGCCTACGGCCAAAACATTACGTGGGGTGCCACCGACCCTCTAAACGCGACCTGGTGGCATCTCGTCACTGAACGTGGGTGATCCTACCTTCTACGCGCGACACGCACGCTGATGGACCCTGGTCGGTTACAGAAATGGAGTACAACTCGTCGTTGGTCCAGGTACGCGGTCCTCATGCGGGCGTCGATACGGTCTTGGCTGACTGGACTCGATGCACCCTTTTTCTTTTTCTCTCAGCTTTACAACACACATCAATCCAAGAGCTCCGTGGCGGGTAAGAACTGCACGGGGGAGTGTATCCCAGCCAAGATTTGCTACCTCCGCAGTGGCTCTTCCAGTCTCTCGTACGCCAACTGCGACCAGAAGTACACGTCGACTCAGTGATCGGACGGAGACTTTAAATATATATATATATGCGCGCCGTAGACGTACATTTCATGTACAAATGAGATCCCGTATAAAACGTTCTAGCGATTCTTTATGCACGAGGGGTGAGCCATGAGGCGTTCGGATACGTATCCCCGACTGCACGCACATGCGAGAGGGGATGAACCGATGGGACGCTGACCGGCGTGGCTTTTGACACATCTTTCCTTTGAATAAACGCTAGGTCGGAGTCGTGTTCAGTTTAGTCACAGTGTGACGCGTGGGGGACGGCGATCTGTGCCGACTTACTTATCACGGGGGATTGCGGACGTGAGAGTCGGATGGACACATCCCCAGGCGGCGTGGGAGGGCGGGGACCTGTTGTCAACGTGCTCGATATGTGCAAGATGGACTTGTTGGGGGAGGGAGGGGAGTTTGGCACGTGAAGTTCAATCTGCGACACAGCTATGTGGGGTTTACTTTCATCTCGAGCGTTGTGGGATGTTGTGCGAACGACCACTGGCAAGCGTACCGGCAGTTGGCCAACGGAACCGATCGCTGGGGCGGGGACCAGCAAAAGTCATTCGTTGCCAGTCGAGTCGTAAAAGGCATGCACCAACGTGGCATCCGATAGTTATGGACTTTTGTCGGAAGTTGTCATGGTCCGGAAATGATGCTATCGCCGGTGACGAGCCCCACCAATACGGTTCGGTACCCGTGTGGCCCTTGGACGACGGGACAGGGAGAAGCCTTGCTTTGTGTCCGGTGGTGACTGTTGCACGCGGAACTTCGGCCGAGTCCACGAGCTGCGTACGTCTGAGAAAAAAGAAAAAAAAAAGTTTGGAGCGGCAACGCTAATCCCGACGGTTGCCATCGTGGCACCTTGGCGCTCATAATGTACTACGTATTTGTTTTGGCTGCTGGTGTTTGTTTGATCATCAGCTTGTATGTCATGGAAATGTCGTGACTTGACATCGCACAACACACGTTCAGCGTTCCGGTCCATTCCAGATCTGGGCCGTGTGCGATATACGCACTGACTGCTCGGTAGTTTTTTTATTTTATTTTAGCCGGGTCACGGGTCACGATGGAGGCGAAACGAGACCTCCGCATCGAGGGTGTTTCTCACTCCGATTGTTGCCATTGCATGGATTCTCCAGAGTCCAGACTGTCGAGACGGTTACTCACCCTAACAATCACCAGAGACCACCCAAAGGCCATTGAATGCACTGACTCAGTAATCACAAGATTCTTGTCGATAAACGGCATCGGCTCTATGTTCGCTTCTCTCGCGCTGCCGGTTCTTCCGATGACATTCTTGTTCGAATTTCCGCTGGTGCCATGCGCGTTCGCAGACCAAATCTAGAAGTCCTACCATGGTCCGCGAATGGAAAAAGTGTAAATTTCTGCGTCTTCATTCCCAAGCGTGGAGCGAAGAGCCCACGTAAATGGGATAATTGGACCGAAGATTCCCTAAGCAGACTTTCCTGACGAAAATATGAAACGTGTCGTGAGACAGGTAAATCTCCCGCTGTTCCTACCATGTACATTTTGAACCCGTTGACAATGCTAGAATGACTCTAACCTGCTTCAACGAGGCTCCTCTGCATTCTTGGAGTGGGTACCCACCCGACCCATCGGATTGGTGTCTATTGCTGAATCATACCCTCCATGTCATGTACGTACCCAAGGAGCATATAAACGTGGACTTTCTGTGAATCTGCTCACTGTCCTCGTTTATCATGGCCTTTCCCATCGTAGCGGCTGGCCTGACAGCCCTTGTTCTCCTGTGTATCTTGGCCAATCGTCTCACCCGCCCTTCTCTGCCAAAGATTCGCGGTCCCAAGTCGACCTCTTTCTTGCTTGGTTGCTCCTTTTATCTCATGTCCTTCCAACGTCAGGCTAATGTTGTCCAGGGAATCTGCTCGCGCTATTCAAACGTCCAGTCGGTCTGACTGACTTTGAGTGGCAAAGTGCTTATGGGGACGTCGTTCGCTTCAAGACTATCTTTGAAGTAGGTCCGGTCTGCTGTAGGTTTCGTAACGTTAGATAACGCTGCATCTTCATGAATTCCAGGGGGATCAGCTTCTGGTTGCTGATCCAAAAGCACTTCAGCGCATGTTTAGCATGACGTCTTCCTACCTATACCCCAAGCAACCCAATCTCCGCATTCTTTCCCTTATGATAAGCGGTAAGGGACTGCTTTGGGCCGAAGGTACTCATTCCACAATACTTGATCTTTGAGAAACTTGTCGACCGCATTGTCAGGGAAGGATCATAAACGACAAAGAAGAATTCTTCTTCCGGGATTTAGTGGCCAGCAATCCAAAGCGTTCTTGAACGTCTTCAAAGGATGTGCGGAATCTGTGAGAATATTTAACCTCTGCTAACCTCTAATTGTTGTTTTACTCGATACAAACATAGATGTGTGCGAAATGGACGGAGGTAATTGAGGCAAGCGCAGATCGAAAGGTCGTCTTGAATATCCCGAGCTGGCTCTTCCATGCAACAATGGCTGCAATCAGTCAAGGTTCGTCTCCTCTCCTGCTTTGGATGGATGTCATCTTATCTCTTGCCGCTCGGTAGCCGCATTCGACCTCCGATACGACACGACGCAGAGCGATGGACATCCTCTGATGAAGTACAACCACATGGTGTCGGTTCGCTTTTTGACCTTTCTGGGGGTGTGATTTGACTCGTATTCTAAGATCCGATGTCTTTGGGCATCCCTCTTCGGAACAGATCTTTGTACAAGCCGCTTCCAAGTATTTTCCACTACGGATACTCCAGTGGATGGCTGATCATGGATCTCACCCTCGGCTTAAACGTGCACGCGAGACGAAAGAAGCGGCCGCTGAAGTAGCAAAAGGGCTGGTTCGCGAGAAAGCCGAGTTTCTGTTAGCAGGTCAGGGAAGACAAGACTTGCTCACTTTACTTGGTGAGATATTCCATCGCTCATCAAAATTAACATTTACTCACCTCGCAAAGTCAAGGCAAACATGGACTCGGACGCCAAAAGTAAGATGTCGGAGGAGGAGCTGATCTCTCAGATGCGGTATGTATCATCATCTCCTGGCTGTTTTTGGTCGTTTTCCTGATGATTGTCAGTACGATTCTGCTTGCGGGACACGAAACGACGTCGAATACTCTGGAGTGGCTCATCCTTGAGCTGGCGCGCCATCCAGAAATTCAATCCAGGCTCCGTGCTGAGATCAGAGAGCGAGAGGCTGCTATCCGAGCGCGTGGCGATACCGAGTTCATGACCGCCGATTTTGAAAACATGCCCTACACGATGGCCGTGATCAAGGTGAATCCTCATGAAACTATTCGTATGATCTGTTACTGACACCGTGACCAGGAAGGATTGCGTTACCACCCGGTAGTAGCACACGTCCAACGGATTGCGAGTTGCGATGACATTCTCCCACTTTCTCGACCGGTGACCACAGAATCCGGTGAAGTGATCGACGAGATATTCGTCCCAAAAGGGACACGGATAGTAGTGTCGATCGCTGCTTATAATCGGTGAGCTATGCTAACGATATATATAAGCATACGGCTGATCAGCGCCGAATCACTGCAGTAATAAAGACCTGTGGGGTGAAGATGCGCACGAGTTCAACCCCGATCGCTGGTTGGAGGGCACAGCGAGCGCGAAGAAACCGGTCTCGATTGGGGTGTTATCGAACCTGTGAGTCCCAGTTGTATTCCCTGTAATGTCTGAACTCACTCTACTGTGACAGGATGACGTTCATAGGCGGCGCGCGCTCCTGTATAGGATGGCGGTTTGCGTACGCAACGCATATGATCTGAGACAAAAAGTACTGACGAGACGACAAACAGCATCGTCGAGATCCAAGCATTCCTTGTGGAAATCTTTGGAAAGTTTGAGATCGCGATGACAGAACGATCGGAGCGGATCTGCCGTGCGCCCGGACCTGTAATGTCACCTATGATCGAGGGAGAGCTCGAGCGTGGACCCCAGCTTCCCCTGGTGGTGTCGATTGCTCCTCGTGAAGACGATGTTTGAGGGTCCTCACGACATTTCATGAATGCAAATGAACTCTGGAATGGAAAGGCGTAGATACGGTCGAGCACGCAAGGTCAAATCTTGCGTTTTCGTTTGGAATATGTAGCAGCATGACCCATGAAGTAGCATCCCGTTGATGATTTTATGTCCTTCATCGGCTCCGAAAACGATACGAAGGACATTTACCCAAACTTTATTTCCTGTTTCGTCGTGATAGTCGGATTGATTCGAACGTGGTTACGTGCACGGGCCGATGTGATATCACGTATGCAAGAAAAAAAGTGAGTGTGCAAGAAAAAATCACTGAGATGAACGAGCTTTGCATCGGAGAAAGCCGACATGATAATCAAGGCGGAACAATGAAAATGGACACATTATAAGGTTTACTGACGGGAACCCCAGGTGGTGGACTAAGGATGTGCATAGGAGTAGTTTGGAATCTAGTCTTGATCGGACGGATAAACTTTGGCATGCCATGACATCTCTGATCGTACATACCGGTGATCGTATGGATCATCCACAGTCTTTGTTACGGACCAGGGACATGGAGTAAAATACCGAGATTGAGCACAATCGCAGCAAGACTCGGGTTGAGTCAACCTGGGGAACGTTCGACGTCTGGCAGGCCAAACACGAGTTTGCAGCGGTCAGAGAGCGTCCTTGACAGCCAGGCGGTCGCGGATGAGGCGCAGCTCTTCGAGAGTGGGCTGCTCACTTAAAGTCTTGTAAATCGCATCGAACACATCTGAGCGGCGTATTCCGGGATGTTCTTGACATTCACTGCCTCCCATGAGAAAGCCTTGCGCTTAAATGCGATAGACATCTTGGACATGGAATGATTGGTCGCAGGCCTGTCCTGTTCGACGTCCGAGAGCGGGGCGCGGCAACCGCTATCTTGAAAGACGATGTCGTCCACCAGGAAGGACATATTGAAGCGAAGAAACCGCTTCGACCGTTTGGCACCAAAGGGAAAGAGCTACGGGTGCAACTTGAAGGGTTGTTTCATGGGCACTGCTACATACCATTGATCTGTTGGAGGTGTACTTCGGTAAACTCTGTCAACGGCTTTTGAGTGGTACCGAGTGCACAGTCATCTCCATGTCAACTAGATATCACAGCACGAATCGGAACATGCCAGCTATGTGGGTTTTCGGTTAGTTCGGTTAGATCATCAGCTGTCTCGTTTAGCCTCCCGATTAGTTTTGCCCAGATCTCGAGACCCACTATTTAGACCAAAGATTCCCCAAGTAGACTCTCCTGACGAAAATATGAAACGTGTCGTCAAACAAGTAAATCTCCCGTTGTTACTGCCACGTATATTTTGAACCCGTTGACAGTACTATAATGGTTTTATAGCTTCAACGAGACATTTCCGCCTTCTTTGGGAGAGCACCCACCTGACCCGTCGGAGTAGTGTCTATTGCTGAATCATACCTTCGATGTCATGTACGTACCCAAGGAGCATATAAACGTGGACCTTCTGTGAGTCTGCTCACCGTGCTCGTTTATCATGGCCTTTCCCATCGCAACGGCTGGCCTGACAGCCCTGGTTCTCCTTTGTGTCTTGGCCAATCGTTTCACCCGCCCCTCTCTTCCAAAGATTCGCGGTCCCAAGTCGTCCTCTTTCTTGCTTGGTTGCTCCTTTTATCTTGCGTGCTTCCAACGTCCGACTAATGTTGTCCAGGGAATCTGCTCGCGCTATTCAAACGTCCAGTCGGTCTGACTGACTTTGAGTGGCAAAGTGCTTATGGGGACGTCGTTCGCTTCAAGACTATCTTTGGGGTAAGCTGATCTGCTGTAGGTTTCGTAGTGTTAGCTAACATTGCGTCTTCATGAATTCCAGGGGGATCAGCTTCTGGTTGCTGATCCAAAAGCACTTCAGCGCATGTTTAGCATGACGTCTTCCTACCTATATCCTAAGCAACCCAATCTCCGCATTCTTTCCCTCCTGATGAGCGGCAAGGGACTGCTTTGGGCCGAAGGTACTCATTCCACAATACTTGATCTTTGAGAAATTTGTTGACCGCGTTGTCAGGGAAGGATCATAAGCGACAAAGAAGAATTCTTCTTCCGGGATTTAGTGGCCAGCAATCCAAAGCGTTCTTGAACGTCTTCAAAGGATGTGCGGAATCTGTGAGAATATTTAATTTTGCTAACCTCTAATTATTGTTTTGCTCGATACAAACATAGATGTGTGCGAAATGGACGGAGGTAATTGAGACAAGTGTAGATCGAAAGGTCGTCTTGAATATCCAGACCTGGCTCTTCCATGCAACAATGGCTGCAGTCAGTCAAGGTTCGTCTCTTCTCCTGCTTTGGGTGGATGCCATCCTACCTCTTGCCGCTCGGTAGCTGCATTCGACCTCCGATATGACACGGCGCAGAGTGACGGACATCCTCTGATGAAGTATAACCACATGATGTCGGTTCGCTTTTTGACCATTCTGGGGATGTGATTTGACTTGTGTTCTAAGATCTGATGTCTTTGGGCATCCCTCTTCGGAACAAATCTTTGTACAAGCCGCTTCCAAGTATTTCCCATTACGGATACTCCAGTGGATCGCTGAGCACGGGTCACACCCTCGGCTTAAACGTGCACGCGAGACGAAGGAAGCGGGCGCCGAAGTAGCAAAGGGGTTAATTCGCGAGAGAGCCGAGTTTTTGCTGGCAGGTCAAGGGAGACAAGACCTGCTCACTTTACTTGGTAAGACATTCCATCGCTCATCAAAATCAAAATTTACTCACCATCGCACAGTCAAGGCAAACATGGACTCGGAGGCCAAGAGTAAGATCTCGGAGGAGGAGTTGATCGCTCAGATGCGGTAAGTATCATTATCTCGTGGCTGACTTTGGTCGCTTTTCTGATAGTCATCAGCACGATTCTGCTTGGGGGACATGAAACGACGTCGAATAGCCTCGAGTGGCTCATCTTTGAGATGGCGCGCCATCCAGAAATCCAATCCAGGCTCCGCGCCGAGATCAGAGAGCGAGAGGCTGCTATTCGAGCGCGTGGCGATACCGAGTTCATGACCGCCGATTTTGAAAATATGTCCTACACGATGGCCGTGATCAAGGTGAATCCTCATGAAACTATTCGTATGATCGGTTATTGACGCGGTAAGCAGGAAGGGTTGCGTTACCACCCGGTAGTAGCACACGTCCAGCGGATTGCGAGTTGCGATGACGTTCTCCCACTTGCTCGACCGGTGGCCACAGAATCCGGTGAAGTGATCGACGAGATATTCGTCCCAAAAGGGACACGGATAGTAGTGTCGATCGCTGCTTATAATCGGTGAGCTATACAAACGACATATATAAGCAAACGACTGATCAGCGCTGAAACACTGCAGTAATAAAGACCTGTGGGGTGAAGATGCGCACGAGTTCAACCCCGATCGCTGGTTGGATGGTACAGCGAGCGCGAAGAAACCGGTCTCGGTTGGCGTGTTTTCGAACTTGTGAGTCGCGGTTGTATTCTCAGCTGGGAGTAGTGCCAGTACTCACTTTACTGTGATAGGATGACGTTCACAAGTGGCGCGCGTTCCTGTATTGGATGGCGGTTTGCGTACGCAACGCATATGGTCTGAGAAAAAAAGTACTGACGAGACGACAAACAGTATCGTCGAGATCCAAGCATTCCTTGTGGAAATCTTTGGAAAGTTTGAGATTGCGATGACAGAACGATCGGAGCAGATCTTCCGTGCGCCCGGACTTTTAATGTCACCTATGATCGAGGGAGAGCTCGAGCGCGGACCACAGCTTCCCCTGATGGTGTCGATTGCTCCTCGTGAAGACGATGTTTGAGGGGGCTTACGACATTTCATGAATGCAAATGAACTCTAGAATGGAAAAGCGTAAATACGGTCGAGCATGGAAGGTTAAATCTTGTGTTTTCGTTTGGAATATGTAGGAGTATGACCCATGAAGTAGCATCCTGTTGGTGATTTTATGTCCTTTATCGGCTCGGGATTCCTGTTTCGTCGTGATAGTGCCAGGATTGATTTAGGCCTAGAGTGAATACAAAATCATGGTGAAAACCGGAGCCTCAAGCAAAGGAGATCGAGCGAATGATGGAAAATAGACCAAGCTCGTGGACTTGCAATCATTTTCGTTGGGCATGGTAACTTGGAAGTGCCGAAAGAACTTGTGTGACTCTGCGGCTGTCTTTGGATGAGTGTCGAAAGCGAGCACAGCATTCTTCTCATCTCGCCGCCTCCACTCGCCCGTCCCCTCGTTCCTCCAATCTTCGCCTTTCCTTTCGTCGCACCCGCCATCCTCTCCCTAACCTCGGGCCCCCGCCCCTCGCCGCCTCGTAGCTTCCTCACGACGGGCGCTAAGCGTCTATGTTGGGTCTCCCCTCTCTTCGCTGCTAGGCTTTCCCGCCCGCTCTCGCAGCTCTCTTAACGCCCAGCATCGCTTGCCGCTGGAGAGCGCTATGCGCTCATGCCCAAACCACAACCACTTCCCACCACCTGATCACATACCTGTTAACTACCCAGCACATTCTGTACCCATAGTAAGAGCTGCCATTTGTCACCATAAGCCTGCTAAGTTCAATTTAGTATGTAATAAGTTCAGAAAAGACTTGCCTTCTTCCTGATGTACCCAACTTTGTTTTTGGATTTGGAAAATGAACTTGTTCCAGTGAGTGCTGAATAACTTTGAATTTCCAGTACCATCTGATGGGTGTTAATTCTTATACATATTCTCATGTATCATCACCAGGCCAACATGCCATTGATGCATCCTTGTGGATCACAATTGTGACTATGCTGGTGACATTTGATTTCAACCCTGATAAGAACACAGAGATTGAGTTTGAACCCACTTTCCTTAATGAGCTTACCTGGTGAGCTGCTAGTACTGTAGCCTGCAGTTCTTTATCGACCTTGATTTCCATAGGTGTCCTTTGACTTTCCCTTGTTCTATTACCCCCTGGCCACATGTGAACAGGAAATGTATTGAGGAAGCTCTGAACTGAATCCATAGTAGTGGTAACAATGAGTAGTACAGAATTAGAATTTTATCATCTGACCAACAAACTTACTTGGAGGGAGAAACCAATCATAACGTGGCCTGATTACTGCGGGGGATTTGCCCACAATCAAGGTGGCCGCACTTGGGTTTTCCATCGGAGATCATTATTTTCAAACTCCTACACCACTCATATATGAGTTATAACTCAATCGAAAAGTACATGCATGGCGGTTGTGATAATATATATGTCCGGCTGCCGTCCAACGTCGGAGCGACTACGATTGTTTCCGGCCAGAAAAACGGGTGAGTATGCTGTTCTAGACCAGCACACCCACTTCGTGGGGTGTTAGGTGGGATTTTACACGATTCAGGGTTCCGTGTACTTTCATATACTGACGTTCATATGCTCGGCTCGGACCACAGGCGATCTGTGAGTCGGTACGGCTCACTTGAAGAGACCCGCGCCAGAGGTCGGTTCGATATAGCGACATTGAAGAAGGGAACGACATGGGCAACAGTGGCCTCGAGGCACTTGTGGTAGAACTAAGCCTCCCAAGTGGTGAGAAGTAAACGTTGGCTGGTCCACCCTCCGAGGAGTCGCTACGAACGTGCGTCCTCGATTCTCGCTCAAAGTCTTGGCTTTCCCTTGAAACAACGAAACAAACTATTACAATACCATTTTGGGCCTTCTTCAACAACCTGAGAAATTTCGGGATTCCCATGCGACCCGTTGATACGGCCGGCAGCCGATCAGCCTCCCAATATAGTCATCCTACAAACATACCTCTCGCTTTCTGTGCCGCTAAGACTGGCTCTATTAAAATAAGAAAGGTATATTTGTCCCAATTGTCATAGAGTCTAGCTTATTTCCACTGCGCCATGTTTCCGACTGCGGAGATCCGGCTACGCGTTTGTTTTACAGCCGGATCCAGTGATGGGGAGGCTTCTGTGAACAATGAGTAACGCAAGTTGTCAATCTGTTTCTCTCCGGATTAAACCTCCCGTGTGTGGGAAGCACGGTACGACGATTCTGTCACTGCCCTGCCATTCAGATGTGCAGAAAGCGAGTTAAATGTATCTCGTCAATCGAGATTTGGGGGTGCGCTCTACAGGATAAATACGAGGGGGAACGTCAGGAGTCGTGGTCAACATGTTCCCATCCGTTTCCCTGATAACTCAACTCCTTCAGCCGCTATGGTTCACGACCAATGCGGGCGACTCCTCCCGTCTCTTTGACACCATTAACTCTGGCTGTCCTGCTTCTTCTCCAATTTCTTGCCACACTTCCACCGTGGCCAACACATGCTGCACTGAGTACCCAGGGGTAGGTCGTTTTTTTCATGATCCAAAATGCCCTCATTTCTGGCCTTATTCCAATGATATTCTAGGGTCTCTTGCTACAGACCCAGGTATGTATTTTTTTTCCCAGCATCCTCCGACAAGGCTGACTGTGATTCGGGAAGTTCTGGGACACGAATGTGCGCGGAAGCCCCTCTGACAGCTGGACAATTCATGGTACGTGTTCGCGCTGCTTAATACCGCTCGTTCTCATATGTCTTGCAGGTCTATGGCCCGACAAGTCTGTTTGACTACTATCCGTGTTGATACCTCTTACTCACCTTACGAATGCGCATAGCTGTGATGGTACTTACATCGAGGACTGTGATCGTTCTCGCAGCTACAACATCCGCGAGGTGGGCTAACTCCCGCTGAATCTGTTTACCTTTGAGTCTCTCTAAACTGTCCGTAGCTTCTGATCCAAGAAGGAGCCACCTCGACACTCGACTACATGCAGCACTTTTGGTTGAACGCGGATGGTACCAACGAGCACCTCTGGAACGTACGTCTTACCAGCGCTGATGCATGAATGGAGACGATGCTGACCGCATTCGGACAGCACGAATGGGTGACGCATGGTACATGTTACAGGTACGTCACGCCCGACCGTAGTCTATAGTTCCCACTGGCGCTTTTTCATTTTTATTTTTATTTTGTCCTGATCAGTCCAACGTATATAGCACGCTCCAGCCTCAGTGTCTCCCAGCAGGCAGTCCCGAGGGATCCGAGGTATGTTGGCTGATGATAAAGATGGGCGAATCTCACGATGCGCTCCGCTTGTTTGATTTGCATTCGCCAAGGCTGTATCGTACTTCGAGACTATTGTCCAGTTGTTCCAAACGCTCCCTACGTACACTTGGCTCGAGGCCGCAGGGATAACACCCTCTTCGGAACGCAGGTACACGCTCTCAGAGATCGTTTCCGCGCTCGAACAGGGTTCCGGGGTACGTGCTATCTCGCTTACTCCGTCTGGAACGTCAAATCTTACGTGATCCACCGTCACATTTTCTAAAGTACACGCCGGCCGTCGGCTGCTCGCACGGTCGACTTGATGCAGTCAGTTACTACTACAACTTGAAGGGATCGTTGCTCGATGGCGAGTTTGTTGCGATCGGTGAGCGCAGCTCCATTCGGAAATTCCGGCCTGGTGAGACATACCGAATCTTTTTTCTTCATAGATTCGCCCAAGGAGTCGACTTGTCCCCACCGGGGTATTCGGTACCTCCCCAAGGAAGGCTGATCAGGAGTCATGAGTAGTACTACTCCCTGCACCTGTAACCACTGTCATTGTGTTGGTGGAAGGGCGTCGATCTTGGTCAATCGGTGTACATGTTGTATATGTATACGTGGACGTTAATATGTCGTGTGTAATGCGCGAGAAACGTGTTGTGCTCGGTCAAAGCGTTGGTGGATCAAGTTGGATGAATACTGCGAATTCAGATATGGATGATTCATTTACGAGAAACCGGGGTGACACCGCGCTCAGTGGGATGACCGAAAACCCCGGATTAGGAAGGAAGACGGATCAGTAAGCGAGGATGCGACAAGTCATTGGGACATGGTGCGACTTACGACCGGCTTCGTACGTGACGTCTTCCTTATTGATGGCACCCTTCAACCAGGTGGTGGGAACACTGGAGTTCTCAAGTTCGAGATCCGCGAGAAGATGCCAACTTCTGTGACTGATTCAAGCGTCTTTTACTCCAAGACGGATCGGAACTTGAGTTGGACTGTTAGACGTATTGTGTACTTTTCGCTCGAATCTGACGACCGTTCCGTCCATACATCTTCTTGATCAAGGTATTATGTATCGATGCGTTTGTGGTCTCGTTGGGAGTAGGCTATTTTCCAGACTTGGGTCCTTCAGGTGCATTGCCCTCCCCTTCTGTCTCGGGAACGAGTTCTGCGGAGACTGTCATGAACCTAGATAAAACGACTTGTCTCATGAAATAAAGGCAGCACCATAGCACAACCCACTGTGCAGCATGGGTGCCTGCGAGCACCCTCATGGCATCCAAGTCATTCTGAAGCTGTTCCATCAGATCGGCGGTCTGGCCGACTGCCCTGGACATGTTTTTGATATTGGACGCCAGCTGGGCGTACAATCTGTCCTTGGCCTGCGTAGCATTTGAACGGCTCATCGCAAGGTACTTGAGGTGAAATTCACACGCCTGCGGGGCGAGCAAAAGTTGCAACTTGGTCTCGATGCTTGTCCGCAACCACCGACAGTCCCGAGGGTTGATGTTGATATCAACCTGGATGTGGTCGTTCTGAACCATCCGCCAGCCATTTTCATCCACACTGGCATCAGAATCATGGGAAGCAGGCCAAGTCCAATTATAGACATGGGGTTGCCCTTGTCCACCAAGTGCTGTGTGGCGCCGAAAGCAGTCGTTCCCTTCCTGTGCACCACTTGTCTCCATCACCAATGTCTACCACACAGACCCATTTCGACAAGGCCATTCAGGAGATCGAGCACAGAAACTCCACGAACCGTCCCAGCGTCGACTTATCGATACAGTGTCTCGAAAACGGTGCGATCATCAGCACGCGGGAGCGAATCATCAAGGACGTACGCCTTTTTCATATTCTGTCACGCGGGCATCGCTTACGCTCCCGTCTGTCGTTTCCTAGGTCGCGCAGCCCGCATTAGGCTTCCCGACGGACACACAGTTCTTCTCCTCGCTCGATCCGACGAAACCAAACCTCGACTTTCTCAAAGATCACTTCTTCCATGAAGGTCGGATTCGGGAGGAGCATGCCCTTTGGATCATCGAAAAGGCTACCGCTCTGCTTCAGAGCGAGCCCAATGTGTTGGACGTCGACGCCCCTGTAACAGGTGAGGGCTCTTCCGCGGGCATTCTCGGAGAGGCACGGTGTGGTATTGATACTGATCCGATCATCACGCCTTAATAGTCTGTGGAGATATCCATGGTCAATACGTGCGTTTGTCAGTGCTACGCCATCCATATGGCGCTCTGATTCCATATGAAGTATGACCTCATGAAACTCTTTGAGAAAGGAGGAAACCCAAAGACCACACGCTACCTCTTTTTGGGAGATTACGTTGACAGGGGATACTTTAGCATTGAGGTACCCGTCTTGTTCTTTTCTGGAGCACCTGCCTGATATTCTGTCAAGTGTGTCTTGTACCTCTGGTCGCTCAAGATATGGTTTCCCGACAGTCTATTCCTTTTACGAGGTAATCACGAGTGCCGGCGTTTAACCGAGTACTTTACGTTCAAGATCGAATGTAAGATGACATCTTGTTCTTGAGATCGTCGCTCCACCTCACGACGTTCTTAGGTCAACGCAAATATTCTGAGCGGTTATACGACGCATGCATGGAGTCTTTTTGTGCTCTCCCGCTCGCTGCTATCATGAACAAGCAGTTCCTGTTCCTATAGTGGTATTCGTGTCCCCACACCGTGTCGCGTGAGCGCGCGTGCAATGCAGCCCTAGATTGTCGTACAAAGTGTACTACATATACCGTGTTTCTTACGGACTCGACTACGCCATG
>JBBPMP010000163.1:0-43138 GCA_038090395.1 Boletales sp. KT-2023a | reverse complement strand
AAGTGTAGTGGGAGGGAGGGAAGGGGAAGGAAAGGTGTAGATAGAATGAACCTGCAAGGAAAAGGAAAGCCACACCTACAAAAGAATAAGTGTTGGCCAATTGGACATGTAGTCCTAGCCAATTTTACTCTTGCCAATGTGTAATCATGAAGTCTACACTCCAGCAAGCTGGAAACATGTAGTTGTGCATATACCAGTGATGTGGGGGCCTGTTATAAAAAGGAAATGTAAGCAATATAGCTTACATGGTTAAGGGAGACTTACAATTGACAAGGTAGAGGGGTGGAAGGCAAGCTCTAAGGATATTTAGTAAAGAAACAAAACAGTGAGTTAATAGGTACACAAGGTATGTAAGTATGAACTCACAATATATTGAGCAGGAAGTTTTTTTTTTTTTGACAAGGCAACAATTGCCAATAAGTGATATCTATACAACATTAAGGTGAACAGTGCAGACATGATGCAAGGAGAAACTCACAGTGGGATAAGGGATGGGGTGAGTTGATGAAGGTGTATGTTCTAAGAAAACATGAAGATTGATTAGGTGAGGGACCCAATGCAAGGTAGGCACTCACAGTGGGAATGGCCAATGGGGTGACTGCTGAGGAAGCAGGTGCAGGGGGGGCAGCAGACACTGGGTGTTGATGACAATGGGTTGGTTAATGAAAGGCACATGCTAGACACATTTTGAGATGAACTCACAGTGCAGATGGATGATGAGGCAAGTGGTAAGGAAGAAGCTGCAGGGGAAGTGACAGCTACAAATGAGTATGATGTGCACAGCATGTGAGGAGCAACTTACCATGCATTGGATGTGCAGCAGGTGGGCTGACAAAGTGGTGTGTGCCAAAAAAAAAAAATAGATGCAAGACATGATGCAAGAGATAAACTTACAGTGTAAAAATAGATGATAAGGTGACTGGTAAGGGGGCAAGTGCAGTGGGGGGAGACAGCTATAAATGAATATTATTCAGATAGTATGTGAAGAGGAGCTCACCACATGTAAAATGAATAGCAGGGGACTGTTAAAATGAGTATAATGTGAATGACAAGCAAGGAGGTACTCACAGTGCATTGAATAAGCAGGTAGACTAACAAATGGGCATGAGATGTGAAAATGAGTATAATGTGAATGACATGTGAGGTGGAACTCACCACATGTTGAATAAGCAGCAGATTCCTATAAACAATGAGGCAGTATACACAAGATGTGCAAGGAACTCATGTAGGTAAATGTTCAAAGCTGTTTTGATGTCATGAAATCAACCAAGATGAAGGAAGGGGTGTTTAGTGCTGGCAAGAGAGAGGAATAAAGGATCAGGACTGCTCTGGCAAGACATATGCCTGTTGAGGTCAGTGCTCACAACTTGTGAAACATCAACTGTCACAGTTACTATACTGTTAACTAGCCACACATCAGAAATCATGCCAACAATCTAATATTAGTGTTGTGCATTCATTGATATAAAATAATACAAAGATAAATGCAAAGAAAAAGCTAAAGAAATAGTCTGTAGAAAGGACATGATGAGGGGAGACAGACAGTGATACTGTCACAATGGCAAAGCAGGGGAAAATGGGGGGCCAACTGTAGTGAAGATAAAATTGCTGCACATAAAATGCCATCAAGTGGCAGATGAAGCTGTGGATGATTGGGGACTCCATGGATGGCTTGATGCAGTGCTTGGCAGCATCAGGCACCCATGGCCAAGCCCTGAAAAGCCACATAAGTGCATTGAGTATGCAGTACTTGTCTTTGTCATGCAACACTCACAAGGCACCCAGGTCCCTCTGTGATGTGTAAGGATTAACCACAACGACAATGTTCAGATTGCAATGAAGGGGAAAAAGATGCAATTTCTAAACTAAAGTACTGAGATATTTACATGGGGCTTATATACCTAACTATCGGGCTGTGTACATAGCCTTACACGTGTAAGCAATGAGTTTCTCATCTGCCTCATGTATGGGAAAAGAACCGGTCGTGTGAATGTAAGATAACAAATATAGAATGTGTGGGAAAAGTGAAAAACGTTCCTAACATTACTCCCTTTTCAAAGTTGGAACTCCGGGACGACGCATGAATTTCATAATGTGGTTTCGCCAAAATAGAAAGTCTTCATCTCGGAAGAAGGGAGAAGGGATTTCGGGTAGCCAACCTTTGCATTCCGGACATGTGCAGGGAGGGTCTGGTTCATCTGCATTGTACCATACTTGCATGCCAGGGGGTCGTTTGGCTGTCGGATGAAGCCTGTGAAAGTCTGACAGAGCTTCTTTGGCGTTTCCGAGTTGTGCGAATGTTTTCCATTCTCGTTCTTCCCGTGGGAAACCTTTCCAGTGGACTAAATATTCGACGTTTCCACGGCGTTCTCGTGAGTCTATTATTTCCTCAATCTCATGTTCCTCTCCTTGGGGTTGTGCAATAGGAGGTGGCGGTGGAGGTTTCTTTTGAGATGGGAATTCTCCTTTTTTGTAGGGATGTAGAAGGCATTCGTTAAACACCAGGTGAATTGATTTCCATGACTTGTCCAATTGGAGTTTGTACGCTGATTGGCCAATACGTTTTAGAACTTTAAATGGTCCGTATCGTTTGTCATCTAATTTCTTGGCCGGGCGATCTGTCCTAATGTTGGTTGCTTCTAGAAGTACCAAATCGCCTTCTTTGTACTCCATGGGAGTTCGTGCCTTCCTATCATGGAATCGTTTCATGTCTGCAGCCGCGTGTTCCAGGGCTAGTTTGGCTTCCGACTGTGTTTGCTGCATGTAGTCGGAAAAGGTCTTCACAGATTCATTTCACACTATTCTTTGACGTTCTTGTCCAATCAGAGGTTGTTGTCCATAGTTCAACATGAATGGTGAGAATCCAGTGGCGCTAGATGTCTTTTGATTGTGTGCGAATTCCGCTAGAGCTAACCAATCCGCCCAGTCCGTTTGTTGATGGTTAACGTAAATGCGTAGATATTGTTCTACCTCCGCATTCATTCGTTCTGTTTGTCCATCGGTTTGTGGGTGGAACGCTGTAGAGGGGTTCCCTTCTATTTTAAGGAGTGTGTATAAGTCCGTCATGAAAGAAGAAACAAATTGTGGTCCGCGATCCAATATAACTTTTCGGGGCATTCCGTGAAGTTTAAATATATGGTCTCTAAAGATGGTGGCTACTCCTAATGAGGTTATAGTGTCTGAAACAGGAAAGAGGTGAATCATTTTTGAGAATCTATCTACAATAGTTAAAATAGCGTTCTTCCCCTGGGATTCGGGTAGTGGTCCAATAATGTCTATAGAAATAATTTCCCAGGGTGCATTTGGAATTTCATTTGGTACTAATGGTGTTTTTCCACTTTCCCGTCTCGGTTTTACTTTTTGGCATGCGTCACATCCTTGTACGTATTTTTCGATGTCGTTACGTAACAATGGCCAATAGTATTTTGTCATTATTAGATCCCTTGTGCGACGTATGCCTGGATGTCCGGCTAGGGGATGGTCGTGGTTTTCTTGTAGGATTCTTTCCCGTAACTTTTGATTGTTCAGTACGTATGTTAATCCATTCCACACCACTCGTCCATTTTCTCTTGTCCACTTGGAATCTGTTTTTTCCAGTCCTACTCATGCATATCTTTCG
Organism: Boletales sp. KT-2023a; assembly: GCA_038090395.1. NCBI lineage: Eukaryota > Fungi > Basidiomycota > Agaricomycetes > Boletales > Boletales sp. KT-2023a. The sequence continues at coordinate 39,519 of JBBPMP010000163.1, read as the reverse complement.
AGTTTGTATTGTAATTTGTCGATTTCGTCGTCAATGGTTTCGACAGCGGATAATGCAAAGATTTTAAACATCGCGTGCACTTGTACTTCTGGTTGGGAGAATACAATGATGTCGGAATTGTCAGACTCTACTCCCTTTTCAAAGTCCGACCTCTGGGAGAGACCATCCGCGGGATTCGTTTTCCCAGGTCTGTAAGCGAGCTCAAAGTGGTATTCTTGGAGCAATTGGTTCCACCGGGCTTGTCGCCGTGATAGCCGGTGAGGTTCTTTCCAATATTCTAGGTTTTTGTGGTCCATGAGAAGTTGGAAAGGAACATGCGTGTCCAAGAGGTAGTGTCGCCACTCCTTGAGAGTGAAAATGATGGCTGCCATTTCAAGGTCGGCAGCGTGGTAGTTTCGTTCGGCATCCCCTAGTGAACGTGATATGTAGGCGATGGGGTGCCATAAGTCGCCCTGCTGTTGGGAAAGGACTGCTCCAATCCCGATTCCAGAACCATCGGTTTCAATGCGGAATTGATCGTTGTCCGTTGGTAAACGGAGCACTGGTGCCGATGTGATGATGTTCTTTAGCTGTGTGAAGGCTACCTGGCATTCATCATCCCAGGAGAAGTCCTTGTTAACCGACATTCGCGCGTTTAATGGTCGTGCGATTTTTGCGAAATCTTTAATGAATCGTCGGTAGAAATTGAGGAACCCCAGGAATCCACGTAGTTGTTTCTTGTTCGTGGGGGTGGGCCAGTCTAATATTGCTGTGACTTTCCTGGGGTCCATATGGACTTGGTTTTGTGAAACAATTAATCCAAGATATTCGGTCTCGGTTGTTTCGAATTCACATTTGGTATGCTTCAGATACAATCTATTTTCTCTGAGCACACGAAGTACTTCTCGTACTACTCGGTGATGTTCCTCGATGGTTTCCGTGAAGATCATGATGTCGTCCATATAAATGACAACCTTGCTGGAACTGATGAGATCTTTGAAGATGTGATTCATCATCGTTTGGAACATTGCAGGTGAGTTCGTTAGTCCGAAGAACATCACCAATGGTTCGAATAGTCCATGGTTTGTGCGAAAGGCCGCTTTCCATTCGTCTCCTTCTTTCATACGTATGTTGTTGTACCCCCATCGTACATCCAATTTGGTAAAGTATTTAGCTGATTTTAATTTGTCTATCAGCTCGGATATGAGTGGGAGTGGGTAACGATTTTTGACCATTATGGCGTTTAATTTCCGGTAGTCTTGTACCGGTCGGAGCTTTCCGTCCTTCTTTTTGATAAAGAAGAAGGCGGATGCAAATGGTGATTTAGACAGGCGTATCCGTCCTGTCGTGAGATTTTCTTCTAGGAAGTCGTCCAGTTCCTTTTGTTTGTTTAGGGTAAGGTTGTATGTTTTACAGTCAACCTTGTGATCTCCTGGGAGTAGTTCGATGGCGTGATCCCATGGTCGTCGTGGTGGGAGTTCATCGAAGTTCTCTTTTGCGAACACATCCTGAAATTCGTGGTAATGTTCTGGAACAACTTCTTCGAAGGTTTTGTCTTGTTTGGCCTTATTTGTTTCGGCCGCGATATCTGTGGATACGTTTCGTACATATGTTTCCACATTTAATTGAAAGAGTCGTTCCCCTTCTTGTAAGCGGGTTGTGTACTCTTCTTCGTCATCGTCTTCATCATCTATTAGTGGTGGGCAATGTTCGTCTTGACAGTTGAACGTGATATTTGCCGTTTTCCAGTTGATGATCGGATTATGGGCCTTTAGCCAATCATGTCCCAGGAATATTGAATGTGTTCCCAGGTTTGCTACTGCGAGAGATATTTTTTCTTTGTGATCGTGTAAGTTCATTTCGATCACGCAGAATTCTGAGATTTTTCCCTTGGCGTTTTGTGATCCGTCCACATTGTATACTGGAATTGGACGGGGTAGTTTTTGTGTAGGAATCTGTCTTTCTTTGACGTATCCCCTATCTATTACTGATCTGGTACATCCCAAGTCAATGAGGGCAATCATAGTAAATGTGTTGCCGTCATCTCCCGTTATGCTTACGGGAAATTCAAGGGAATTTTCGGATCTTTTAATTTGCTGCACAAATCTTGGCTTGTTTTGCAGCTCTCGTAATACCAATTGTGACTCTATTGATGTCATCCTTTTGATGTCGTTTATCAATTCGTCATCAATTTCTGTCATTCTCGAGTCGTGTACGAAAGACCGTAGATGTTCTTTGGCCCTTCCGTCGGTTGTATTGTCCACCATTGTTTTAATCCATTGGGCAGACCATGGGTCTACTGAATTGAGCCACGTCTGTCTACCAGATCCTTTCGTGTGACTCTTGATTGCTTGTTCCTGTTTCGTGGGAACAGAGGCTTCCTTTTTGGGAGGAATTTGGTCTTTGACCGTCACACTACTGGTGGATCTTTCAACAACCGACTCCTTTCTCTCAGGAGGGGGTCCCATGGGTCTTTCCAGTATTTTTATTTGGACTCCCGTTGATCCAAATCCTTTGTTGCCGCGGATTGTGTCCTTGGCTATCTTTGTTTCTTCTACGGGAGGTACCTTGATCATTTCTAAGATCAGTTGCGCGATGCGGTCTCCTTTACTGATCTTGAAGTCAGTGTCAGCGGCATTTGCTAGTACCACCTTAATTTCTCCGCAGTAGTCTGCATCTATTACTCCCGCGTTAATCCATATTTTGTTTTTAACGGCTAAGCCGCTTCTTGGTGCAATGCGCCCATATACTCCTGGGGGCATTTTGATTGTTATGCCGGTTTCGACTAATCCTTGGGATCGGGCTGGTACTACAGCATCTTCAGAGGCGTACAGGTCATATCCTGCCGCTCCGGTACTCCCCCTAGTAGGTAATAGTGCGTCTACTGAGGTCCTTTCAACTTGTAAATTTAGGAAATTAAGTGCGTTAATTTTTACTCGCGACGCCATGCTCTTTTTGGATAGAGGCATCCTTACGTGAGGTGTGGATTCACTGTTTTCTTTTTCACATGGTTCGATATCAAGGCAAGAGAATCGATTTGTATTACATACAACCGTGGGCAGTACAGAAGAAACTTTGTTCGCAATAGTAGTCAATCCACTAACTACTTTGCGTCGGGAAAATCCAAACTATTTATTTTGGCTGCTAAATCGGCCGTGTCCGTGTATTCTACTGTGTGGCCCTTGATGACCACGCTCCTAATTTGTCTCGGCCTCCTGGGCCTCATGTGATCTGCGCAAGGCCAAGGCTTGCCGCAGTGCATGCATTTACCCTCTGCACGAGCTCTTGATAAGTCCATGGGAACTCCTTGTCCCCTGTTCTGTACGTGATCTGGCTGCCTAGGTGGAGAGGGGGCAGCCTGTGGGTGCGGTGGTGCCGATGTAGTCACCGCAGGTGTTGTAGTCGTCATGGCCGGTTGCCAGTTCGATGTTCTCTTTTGGAAAGGGTTTGGTCTGGCCACTTTCCGTTGCTTGATCTCTGTGAGGATTATTCCTGCCTCATAGAGTGCTCTCTTCCATACGAAATAGTCCTCAGAGAAGACGACGTCTGGTCTGGTTCGCTCGACCTGTTCGACAATGTCGTTGTGCAGGCCTTGCTTGCAGATGTTGATGACCATTTTACTATGGGTCTCCAACGTGTATTCGGCGTCCGTCGCCAATTGTTCTAATCTGGTGAAGAAGTCCTCCACCGACTGTCCCTGAGCTTGTTGCAGTTTGTGGAGTTGCTGCTCCGCCTCCTGTGCTTCCCCTATTGGCTGGAAGTTCTGTGCCAGCTCATCCACGAAATTGGTCCATGTGGTCAGACCATTGGCGGGAAGTCCTCTATCCATATATCGGTTGGCAAACCGAGAGGCTTCATTGTCGTGGTCACCACCCATGCATTGGAGTGCCAGGTGGATTTTCTGGAAGTCGGATGGGGGCGAGTCGAATCCGACAAAGTGGGCCTGGACTTTTCGCAGCCAGATGCGGAACTTCTTCTTCTCACCCAGGAAGTTATCGGGGCGAGGGATAAATGATTTTCCCAGAGGAGTCTGAGAAACTTGGACTTGTGGCAGAGTAGGGAGTTTAACCCGAAATGGGTTATTTGATTTCAAGTTTCGCGTCAAGCGAAGTTGTACGTTTGGGAGGGGGTTGCCAGCTCTTTCGAATGATTCGAGGAGGGCGTCGTCGAGGTTGGAACACCAGGTTCCCATTTCCATCGCATACTTACAGAGAGCATCCTCATCCATAGTATCGAACGGGTTATTGGTTTTTCCCGACATTTTTTCTCGTAGATGTTGTTTGAGTTGTGCTTCGAAAAGTTCGAGGTTAAACTTGGGACGGGGTGGAGCTTGGAAGGAGGGGGTGGAAGCGCGTGAGGATCTTTTGGAACCCTTGTGGGAGTCCCAATCGAAGTTTTCGTCGTCCGACATGTTTACTTATGTTCGAGATGTCGGTGGAGAGTCGAGGTGCGGAGGTAGTAAGGATGTATTCTGGAGTCCTTTCGCGTAGTGCGGCTGGGCCCGGCGACTTGTTCTGGAGGAGGAGATGGAGTAAGGGATGGGAGAGGCGAGTCGCGTGGCTCAATTGGAGCGGGACCCTGGTGGTATGTAATGGGTTTCTTTACTGAGATAAGAAAGAGTTGTTCATAACAAACTTCTCTTGGGACAATGTGTTTTGAAATAGATCCGTTGCTCTCAAAACGAAAGAATGAGCTGTCTGCTAGGTGGATGGATTTATTGGGGAGGTAACGATAGCGTGCTGTAAGTTCAGGCGCGTCGTTTGGGTCGACGGAGGGAGAGCAGTGAGTGGATGTGGACGGAATGGTGGGCAGGTGGAAGACAACGACTGCCAAGGAAGTGGATGACACGTGTGAGACCTCGCAAAGTGCAAGGCTTTACAACTGTTGAACGAGTACACGTATATACGTAGTAATTAGTTCTCACGCCACATGTATTTAAGTACAGACTCAGCTGAGCTGAGTTCTAATCGATTCTCTTTCGATAACAACCATCCCTGCACTTACGTTCAAGCTATAAGCTTCAACCTTCAGGTATGTAAGCCGATTCCTAGCGTTACTAAACGCGTGCCCTCGCAACAACAACAACGCGTCGGGGAAGTGGAGGGAACTAGAACTTTGAAGGCTTCGTCGGCTTTGACGTGGTTTAATCAATACCACGGAAGAGAGACGCGCAGCGGCGGTGTCGAATTACCAAATAACGGTGGTATACCGACGAGTCTCACAGCTGGGCTCGAAACGCTGGTCAAGTTCACGTATGGCAACGTCCAAGGTGATTGTAAGCACCCTGAGCACTTTTCTTGAGGCCGCAACCACAAACACTATCACACGAGCTCTTGACGGTGAAACCCCTTAGATGACAGAGGTGTGCACGACAGCAGGAAACTGCACGTGTGTGGATTTGGCTCTCCTTAACCCTGGAGTCCGGGTTGTCACAAGTGACGGTGCGAGGGCGCGACGTGCAAACCCAAGCGGAAGGTAAGAGTGATGATAAGTTTGAAGAGTTTAGAAATATTGTAAGGATTAACCACAACGACAATGTTCAGATTGCAATGAAGGGGAAAAAGATGCAATTTCTAAACTAAAGTACTGGGATATTTACATGGGGCTTATATACCTAACTATCGGGCTGTGTACATAGCCTTACACGTGTAAGCAATGAGTTTCTTATCTGCCTCATGTATGGGAAAAGAACCGGTCATGTGAATGTAAGATAACAAATATAGAATGTGTGGGAAAAGTGAAAAACGTTCCTAACATGATGCCAGTGTATCCCATATGTCCCTGACTGTCTGCATAGGGCATGCCTCATGCCAAAGAGCCTCATGATCAGCCAGTGAGTCCTTCCACTGTGATGGCACCAGCACCTTGTCCATTGTGAGGAGGTCATACCAGAAGTGGAGGTCACACAGCTCCCAGATGACCATATGTGCTTGTGCCAGCAGAATCATCTTGAAAACCTTGACTGATTGGTCATGAAAGGCAATGGCATCATCACCAGCCCATGACATCCCAGACATGATTGATGGCATCACGTCCTTAAATTTCTCCTGCAAGACCTTCAATTGCTCCTTGGCAGTTGCAGTGGTCTTGTCAAAGTTGAGGTTGGCTAGAGCAGACAAGAGGAAGGTGTGCCATTCTTTAGATGTTGGCAGCAGAGATGCAAGGCCTTGCAAAACATGCTTGATCCATGCTGGGTGGATGGTGAGCCAATTGGTGAAATACCAGCACATGGAATTAGGGCTTTGTACCATACAAAGCGTGCCGGGGTCAGGGAAAAGCCATCCAGGTTTCATCATCAGACCCTTACACATCTGTTGCTTGAACATCTTCTTCATCTGATGGAAGACCACAACCTCCACAGTTGATGGTTCTGGAAGGTATTTGTTGGTCACCACTTCCCAGGGGATGTGAGTCACAGATGGCACAACTGGCTTGGGCTTTGCATCTGTGGATGCTTGTCAAGAATAATATCAGGGATCAGAAAGGTGTACTTACATGGATGCCAGTTGGTATGTTGAGAACCTTTATTGCAGTTCCTCTGCACCTGACCATCCAAACCACAGGAATTGATGCTTGTGCCAATGTCTTTGGCACCATAGGTGATTTTGCACATGAAACTGTGCAACTCCTCACTGCCAACATAACCTTTCCAGAGGATGGGGAAGGGGTGAGTGAAATTGAAGATCAGGTCCATATAGTTGTGCATGACAATGTCAGTAGGCTCATGCACTTGTATGATATCATAAATTATTATTTCCTTTGAGACTTCCTTCTCATTGTAAATGAGCCATACTGGGATGCCAGCTGCAAATAGTTGTTTGGCCATTAGAGGAGCAGTAGTGAAAGCCCCCATCCAACAGATATCAGCAGCGATGGAAGTGGAGGCTCCAGACCTAAAAAGTATGTGGGATTTGATGAGCTGATGGTAGTCCATCAGCCCATAGAGCTCTAGAAAGACACATTGAAAATCAGCAACCTGGCTGATTGCTTCTTGCCAGGTCAGATGGGTGTACTTGACTACATTCCAGAGTTTCTGGAAGGTCTGATGGACACCCTCAACTTGGCTGACAGCTGCTGAATCAATGTGAGCCTGATGAAAGCTCCAGTAGCATGTCTTCATGACATCAAGGAGACCTTTCAGGCCAGCCATGGTTTTGCAATTGAGTTTCCTGACTGTAGAATTGTTCTTGAGGATGAAGTGGGAGTAGGCTGGGGTGAACCAGGTCCAGGAGATCAGGGACAGTGAGGCATAGTAGGCCTTCTAGGGAATGGTGACTGTCCAGATGTATTTGTCAGATACAAGTTAAGGCCACTGATATGGGTCAATGTATCTGAAACAACCATCTACATGCATCTGTATAGGGACTTCATCAAGGAAGGGTTTGGACACCCAGCCAGCATTTGGGCTCATGACAACCTGGGGAGCTATGCTGGGCCAAAACCTCCACATTGAGTGCCATGAGGTCACCTATCTTGCAGTCAATGCAGAATTGAAATGAGTAAACAAGAATACATATGTATGGAGTCTGCCCCTTGTCACCTGAGTGACTTTGAATTGAGAAGTTGACATGGTGGGCCTTTGGATGTAAGGACAGTGAGTGTTGTGGATGAGGAACAGGGAAATACTCATGAAATCAAGGTGAGGAGTGGGACAGAGAATACAGAATCTTTGGTGAGGTGGTGGATATGGCAAGGTACAAAAGCTAAGAAGCTGGAGGTATTGAGGTGATGGAGATGTGGGGAAGGACAGTGAGTGAATATGGTGACATGCAAAATCAACAGGCCAGAAGTATTGAGGCCACAGAGATTGAGGGAAGGATGGCAAGTGAATGTGGTGATGTACAAAACCTAAGAGGCTGGAGGTATTGAGGCCATAGAGATGTGGGGAAGGACAGTGATGATAATGACAATGACAATGGGCATGAAGGATGAGACTTTGGATACAAAATCCAAAGAGAGTCTGTTGAGGATACAAAATCCCCAGACAGATTGCAAACAGGTATGAAATCTATCCAAGCTTGAGGCATGGGGACAATGGAAAGGACAATGCTGACATGCCTGAGGATGAAACTTTGGATATGAAATCCAAAGAGGGCCTGTTGAGGATACAAAATCCCCAGCAGGTTTTGGACAGGTATGAAACCTACATATCCAGTATGTCTGAAGGCAGTGTGGTACGATGAGCAGTGTCAATGTTGGCATCAGCATTGTCACTGGTGATGGTGATGGTAAGGAAAAGAAGAGTGGCTATAGGACAAGACTTAGCTATAATATAAATTGTAAAGCTACTGTGTGTGGGCACTTGTGGTCAATCATACCTCTTTTTGGGCATCAGTTGATCTATCTTCCCCACATTACCCTTTTTGGATTTAATTGTTCAAGACTTCAACACTAAGTCCATTTTCCCACTGTCACACTTTGACAGAATCTTCACCAAGTCCATCTTTCCACTCTCCCACCTGCTACTTCACCACTTCAAGATTGACCATGATGGGGCTTCATGCCCTACTGATTTGCTGGCAAGGACTTCATGTCCTTGTCATACTCTCATGAGACTTCATGTCTCATGTCTTGCCCTCAAGTCCACTGCCCCCTTACCACCCCAACACCAACCATGATAGGTTGACTGGGAGATTGATACTTGTGGTAAGTCCTTCAAGGTTCATCTCCCACAACATCTAGCTCAGTTATGATAGGCTTCAGTGTCAGGCCCTCTGCCTTCATGTCTCATGTCTTGCCCTCAAGTTCACTACCCCCTACCACCCCAACACCAACCACAATGGGGCTTTGTGCCCTGCCAATTTGCTGGCAAGGACTTTGTGGTCCTGCTGCGCTCTTATGAGACTTCATGCCTTATGTCTCAACTTTAAGCTCACCATTCCTCACTGCTTCAAGATTAACTGTGGTGCAGCTTCAGGCCCTCTGCACTCACTGGCAAGGACTTGGTGCTGTTCCTGTGTCTTCATGAGGCTCTGTGCCTCATGCTTTTCAAACCCAATGTCACCACCTGCTCTGCTCACTGCCTCAAGATCAATTACATTGAGGCTTTGTGCCTGGTGATACATACTTCAACTCTACCTATCCTTGTATCCTATGTGGCTCAGGTATCCATGCCAAGCTCACCACCACCCACCACCTACCTTTTTACACTTCAAGCTCAATTGGGGAATCATTTTCCATGGTAAGTACCTTTGTCTCACTTTTTTCTTGGCTTCAACTAACTAGAGCAAGTGTTTCCCCTGATCAATTGATACACCAGACCCAGTGTTTGGCTCTGATGCAAGTGTACAGTCATGCCCTCAGCTGAGCAACTGTGCTCACAGCCCCACCCATCTTGTATAAAAGGTTCATGTCTACTACCAGATGATCATCCTTCCTGGGCAAACCTCACTATTCCATAGTGTGGTCCTATTACAGTACCATCACCCCCTCATCTATGTTGTCCATGTTGCACAGATTTCATATCTGCCACCTTGAGGGACTTCATGTTCCTTAAGCTCCATAGGATTCCTAGATTTCATATTTGGGTTCATTCTGATGGACTTCATTAGAAATCCAGTGTTGCAAGATGTGTTATGACTGTAGACTACATGTACTTGTATCCTCACAGTTGTATAGCAATGGCTCCAGAATGGCATGGTACACACTCTCACAAAAGCTTAACATCTGGCAGAGACCCCTTGATAGATGCTCCTTACCAAACTTGGTCAGGCAGACACTCTTGACCTACAACACACAGTCAGGTAAGCACAGGGATGCTGGCTTATATTCCATACTTAACTTGCATAGACAATGAACAATGCTTGCTCTTCGAAGGTGACAGCTCACCAAGTGTCTGCTATATTGTACACTAATTACTCATTTCAGCACCCACCAATCCCAGCAACAGATAAAGTTCCCCCAAATATGAAGCCACACCCAACACCTTGCCTCCCAAAGCCTATACCACCGGGAATCACTGAGGATGAACGATTCTTTTGGACTTATTCAGCAACTTACTAACAATCTCATATGTTGCTCTACTGGCCTTGCCCAATATTTTTACTAACACTATAGTAGTTTCACAGACCTCACAGACCTCAGCCACTATTCCACCAACCAGAAATCAGTTGACATCCAATGGAAATGAAAAAGAAGAACCACACCTGGATAAGGATGACAGTGAATCAAGTGAATTGGCCACTCATAATGAGCAACAAAGGCCCCAAGTAAGCTTCCTCAGATCATGATGGCCATCCATACCCATAAGTCAAATCAGGATGAGGAATCCATCAATATCAGCAAGCAAGAGGTGGCTCCCCAGTCAGGGAGTGAGTTCAAGGATGAGAGTAGCAAGGGTAATTTCTCTGATCTCTCATGTGGTGAAGAGAGACCCTTATGAAGCAGGAGCATAAATTCTTCAATGGTGTGTGTAATCAAGCATGGATTATTGATCTCATCTCATTTCCCATAGTCAATAAAAAAAATAATGTCCAGCAGTACTCGAAGGCAATACCTAAGCTCAGTTGGGCATCAACAAAGAGGATCCACTGGAGACTGATGTGGAAGACCAGCTAGAGAATGAGCTGGAAAATTATACCAGTGACAATTCCTCAGTTGGCACCACACAAAGTTCTGGACTTGCAATCACAAAGGTGTGGCCAATCTACTTCAATTAAGTCCATCTAATCTAAAATACTGGTAGACTGGCAAACATCCATCCCCCATTGATGAAGAGGATCAGCTGAAGACTGACTTGGGGGATAATGGCAGCAATTATTCCTCCATTGGCACTGCAAAGAGATCTGGAAACACAGCTGTAATGGTGTATTTCTTTGGCCTTGCCTATCTGTTCCTAATTTTACTTCAGAGGTGAAAGGCATGACCAACCTCTTCCACTTCAACCATGCCTGTGGTATGTTTGTTTTTGTTTGCTTTCTTTTTTTTCACTGTGTAAAAATCATTCTTTTTTTAAATATAAATTTTGGTAGATAAGAAATCCTCAACCCCCTAGCCAGCAAGTTTCTGTTGGCAATTATTGGAAGACAAAAAAAGGGCAGCCCCCCCACATCATTGATGTCCAGGTATGTCTGTTGTAATGACACTTGGACATTCACTCATGTATTCATCCATTAAGAATCCATCAAACATTGGGGGGGCTTCAGCAGGTAAAACCCTTGCTCAGCAAGTAGGATCTTGATCTCACATACTTCATGTGAGACTCATACATACATACTAGAAATAAGGGGGAATGCCCAGAGATGAGTTGCCACTCTCTGATGACTTACTCATTGTGGGTCCAGAGGATGAGAATGAAGGTTCAGAAGCCAACACTAACTGTTTTGGCCTCCTGGGAATAGAAGAGCCATCCCACAGTAATGTCTGAAAGCATAAGGGAGGATTATCCAAGGCTGCCTGGAAGGAATGTGAGGAGTTCAGGCTCAAAGTTGAAGAGATGGGTAAAAAGCTTGTCATCAAGCTTGGAAAGAGCTACCATATGGTGATGTCAACCACTGCATTAACCATGGCAGCCATTCACTCACCCTCTTGCTGGAACAAACATCAAAGCTGGTTTTTTGCTGTGAACCCACCACCAAAGGACTGTATGTACTGCTAATCATATTTGTATGTGCATTCTTACTTACACCTGACAGTATTCTTGCAGGACCATAAGCAGAGGCAACAACAACATTATGATGGAATCAAGGATGATCCTGACAACCATTTTTGGAAGGAAATTGAAGACCATTGGGAGGAAATGCAGACTGGCATGCCAGTTAGACCCAAATCCAGCAAGGGCCACATGATGGCATGCCATGACACTTTCACAAAGAGCATAAGTTTTTGTGTTGTTTCACCAGTCCAGGCAGCTGATACCTAATTTGCAAGGCAGCTGCATGGAGTTGTACCAAAGAGCTCATGATATTTGGTTTTGTTGTCAACATCAGCAGTGATAAAGTGGGGAGACAAGCATCAGGAATGTTTGCTGGCTCAAGTCAACTGAAGGACATCTTGAATGTAAACTCTGTGAATGTGAAGCAACAAATTGATTGGTATGCAACAATTATAAAGTACATTTCAACTAGTTAACTAAAATCTAATTGCAAGATGATTTAGACTTTCTTACTAACATAGGTATCATTCCATGGCAGGCAAGATGGATTTGCCACCCCCTCCAGCAGGGCTGGCAAGCAAGGGAGCTATGGCCTATTTGTGTCATAATGAGCCTGCTCATGATCAAGACTGCCATGTTGCTGTCCTCATGTTTGGCAAATTGATTGGTATGTGAATATTATAAAATTGAAACTACCTTAATACTGACCACCTTCCAGCTGACATGGGTCTTACAGGCAACATACCTTGGAAGAAACTGGCTGAACTTGCACTCAAAAAGCACTTTATGATCATTAACTGGCCACCCAGGGTCACCTTACCATATGGAAACTTCAATATTCACAGGCTAATGGTGGAGCAAATTCATGCACTTGTTGGTCCCCACATCTGCCACAAGCTTGGGCCCATGTACTCCATGGAGCACAAGTGCATCCATGATGTGGTGCACAAAGAAAAGGGGAAGGGGAAGCAGCAGAGGGTAGGAAAATGAGCATCACAGTCAAAGGAAAAGGGTAAGGCAAGGATAATTGACAAGCTGCATAACTGTGAATCAGAGCAGGAAGACAAGGATGATGAGGACTATGAGGAAGATGAACACCCAGAAGTTCAATTCATGAAGTGGACAACAGGCAAGTGCCTGTCTTCATTATGGTTTGATCCAATCTAAATTCCAATTATATTGTAATTATTAGATGTTGATGCTCTGTTATCTGCAAATCCAGCATACCTCCCAGAAGTTCCATTAATCAAGTATGCTAATCCTGCTTCCACAACAGCCCCTCTTGTGAAGGATCTGAAAACAACCAACAAGGAATTGCTCAAGCAGCTGAGCAATGCCATGCAAGCCACTCACAATGCTTCACTCACCATCAACCCCACAGTTGACAAGGTCCCACTGAGAACTTCCCCTCATGCACATTCCCCCTATCCTTTAGACCCCTTGGGGGTTGAACTGGACATCATAGCAAGGCCAGCTCAATCACACATGGAATCTTCAGGTCATGGTCCTTCCTGCCACCACCCATCACACAAGCCCTCACATGTAGTATCTTCTCACCATCATCCTTCCTGCTACCTCCCATCACCCAAGCCCTTACATGAGAATCCTCTTGGCCATCGTCCTTCCCACCCCCCATCACCCAAGCCCACAATTCCCCAACAACCTACTCAAGAATTTCTGCCATATAACCACCATGAACCTCAGGTCAACTACCATACATACATGCCCCTGCCATTTTTCCCAGGATTATATCAGTGACCCTGGCCATTATCAGCCTAACCAAGTTGCTTCATGCCAACTGCCTGATGACCACCCACATCCCAGCCAAGTGTATGACCATTTTGGCAACACTCAAAAGGGGAATTCAAACCATACCAGCCAGCTTCCTCGGGTCTCTCCAGATCCTACAGAGTGACCACCCTTGAAACAGTCATGTTATGGACAAGGTTATTATGGAGATGACAAATACTGGCACTCTAGGTAAGTAACTTGGTTAACATCCATACTTTTTTAATTTTAATTGTGTTTCTTTTAGAAAATTGACCAGAGCTGGAATTGAACCAGCAGCCTCCCAGATATATACCAGGTGCTCTAAACCACTGAGCTATCAGGCTGGGGTACTAGTGTTATAGCTTGGGGGGTTAATCCAGCTTTCCATGAAGTGCCTGCCTATTTTAGGTCTTATGGTAAATGCACAGATTGTACACTTCCAACATGTGTCTTCAGATGCAGTGCCTATGTGCACATCCCAGCCAAGTGGTGAAATGGCAAGTTACAGCATAAATTGCAGTTGATGATCTACCTTGGAGTTTCATCTGGTAGTGAGACAAACTACATTTTCATGCAGCCCAACAACTCAATTGTGACATCCACACATGCAATCTTCAATGAGGATCTATTCCCTTGTTGCTCCCACTCCACCCCACACCATCCACACCAAGGTCCCCATATATCTGTTCACAAACATGATGAGGAGGCACTGTCCTCTGACTCTTCTTCCTCCTTTGATGAGTCTGATGCGGATAACTCCACTCCTTGATGGAGATTCTCTTCACCCTCTGGATTGTCCAGCTCTTCTTCTAAAGAGTCCAGTCCCTCGTGCACACCATCTCCAGTCCCTGCACACACACCATCTCCAGTTCCAGCACCTCTTCTGGTGACTCCACCCTCCCATCACCCTCCTCCAGTTGGACCTCCACCTATTTGGCAATCAGAAAGGCTTTGCCAACCACCTCTCTGCCCTAGCAATATCTATGGTGAGTGGCACAATCCACTTGAACAACTTCATGATGTGGAAGATCGCTCATGCTGGTGCAAGTTGACTATACCACTGGTCCCCAAACCCTCCAGTGCACCAGATACCACACTGGATTCACCTGCCATTCCTGGTAGACTCCCCCCATCCCCCTCTCCTTCAGAAGAGGATGTTGACCACCTCATACAAGAAGGGGGAGATGCTTTGGTTTCATTCCTTTGCAATCATGCAATTCCACATGATTCTGCCTTCAGTGCATCTCTGAACCTGTGGGAATGGACTTTCTGTGATATCCAGAAGCTCCTTGAGCAAGAGCAGAAGGACTGGCTTAAAGCCTGTGAAGAACAACTTCAAATAATCAAAGACTGAGACATCTATAAAATATGTCTGTGCCCACAACACCGCAAGGTGATTAAAAACCAATGGGTCTTTGATGTTAAATCGGACAGTCATAAAAGAGCCCACCTAGTAGCCAAAGGCTTCTCACAGGTTGAAGGGTTAGACTTTGACCAAGTCTTCTCCCCAGTTGTACTATTCAAGACAATACACTGCATGTTTGCATTAGCCACATTGGAGAACTGGTACATCACCAGTCTTGATGTCTGCTCCACATACCTTTATGGTAAACTGGATGAGGAAATCTATATGAAATTTCCTGAAGGGTTTATGCCACCTGAATACAAAGGCAAAGTCCTCTGCCTACAATTCACACTTTACAGACTCAAGCAAGCCAGCTTAGCTTGGTGGAAAGCACTTGATAAGTCCATGGTGGACCTCAGCTTCCAACATCTTAAGATGGATGCCAGACTTTTTATTTATCAACAAGGAAAAGACCTAGTACTCATGATAGTCTACATAGACGACACCCTCTTCTGTGAACCTAATAAAGATCTAGTAGACAAGATCAAGGCTGCATTCATGAAGAAGTGGGAATGTCATGACCTTGGGGAAATTCATGAATTCCTCAGGATGAACATCCATTGAGAAGGTCAATTGATTAAACTCAACCAAAAAGACTACCTCAACAAGGTGCTTGAGAGATGCAGCATGACAAATGCCAAATCTGCACCTACCCCTCTCCCACAGGGTTATTACCCAATGAAGAACAATGCCCCAGTCCAACATGAGTTACAGACACATTTCCAAACTATGATCGGCTTGTTGCTGTATCTTATGATCAGCACCCATCCAGACATTGCCTATGCCATTACCCAACTGGCTTGCATGTCCACCAATCTGTCCCTGGAGCACCTTGACAGGGCTCTATACATTTGCTGCTACTTAGTTGGTGCCTGCAATTATGCACTGGTTTACTCTGGAGCTAGCAGAAAAGGCCTTTTGGCCAACATGAACTCCAATTGGGCACAGGATGTTAATACTGCACATTCTCAGACCAGTGTCTATGTGAAAATGGCTGATGGTGTGTTTTTGTGGAACTCACACTTACAAAAAACCACTGCTGTCTCCTCCACTGAGGCAGAGTACATGGCACTCAGTGGCTGCTCTTGCCAATGCATGTGGATCCATGAGATGATGGGCTAATTGGGCTATAAGCTCAGACCAATTCCCATCTGTGGAGACAACCAGGATAGTTTATTCATCACACAAAACCCTGTGACTGAAAAGCACAGTAAACATATCCATGTCAGATATCACTCCATTCATGATGTGGTAATGGTTCACAAGCTGGTTGAACTATTTTATATCCCTGGGACTGACAACCCCACTGATATGTTCACCAAGAACCTCAGACATGTCAAGTTCAAGTTATTCTGTTCCTAGCTCAGTCTGGAGTTTTACTCCAGAGATTCAGATTAAGTTCTGCTCCAAATAAAAATATTTACTTGTACCTCCAGGTATGCTTTCATGTACTTCATATGCTACAGTAAGCAAGGGGGAGTGTTGAATGAGTACATGTACATATGTAGTAATTAGTTCTCATGCCACATGTATTTAGTTACAGACTCAGCTGAGCTGAGTTCTAATTGATTCTCTTTCAATAACCACCACCTTGCACTAAGTTCAGCACCAACCCTCAAGTATGTAAGCTGAACTCCTAGTGTTACTAAACACATGCCCTTGCAACAATATGTAGATATGTAGTGTAGTTAGTGGTTCACATGGACTCTGGAACTCTGGTATTTAAATCTGGTCTGGTCTGGACTCTAATAATATGAGACTTAAACTCATACCACCAAGTGTGACATTAAGAGTCCTACTACCAAGGTTAGTCCAGAGTCTTTCTGCATTACTAAATGCATGCACCCACAACACTAAGTGATCAAATTTTTGAGATGGATTTTCCACATCACTTTGCAAACCACTGTAAGGAAATTGTTTGCTGTAATTTAAAATCCGCAGCTGAAGTAGTCATATGACCTTGCTGTCAGCAAGGCAAGGAAATAGCAATGCACACACACCAAGGGTGGGTACTTGCACCCACATGCCCATTTCATTTTTCTTATCCTTATATCATCTTTCCCACACTTTCACCTGGCCTTCAAGCTTTGGATGTTTCAGCTGGAGCATGGCCCCAACTTTATTACTATCAAGTAACTATCTCTGTTGTATTCATCATTACAGTACCTACAATAGTAAACAAGGACCTACTGTAGCAATCTATTCAATAACTTCCTAAAGATTATCTACAACTGGTTAACCCCTGCACCTAGGTTCTTTGATAGCAAAAGGGCTTCATTTGCAAGGCAATGCAAGTGAGAAGATGATGTTGACAAAATGTGTGCAGCATAAAAGGTCAACTTCATCACAATGTGGTGGCCTCTATGATCAGTGGGAACAGGAGACTGAGTATGACTGCTGAACAGTGAGCTCAAGTCGGATATCACCATAATCGCCGCAGAGGAAGGGTGATCTGCTGAAGGTATACACATTTCTTTCTCTCCCGATGAAAGCTGCCCCGTAGCAACTATCCTGCGAGGCCGCACAAGCTGGGCGACATCCTCCAGCAATACAACCATGGCTTTTTCGTCGACATTTCCCTACTAGCCATAAACGAAATGAAAGATTTAAATAGCCACTGACTTACTGGATCGAGCCGTGACCAGAACGAGATTACCGCATCAGACAAGGAAACATGCAATATTTTGGACCTCGAATCACCGAGAAACGGGGCATATTTCAGTAATATCCTGCGCGCCTCATGTCGATCCTGATGGTCATTTAGCGCAGAACTCAATGGAGACATGGATAAATGCCGAGTGACGTAGGTGTATGCGAGACTAGAATCTGATGAGTTATATCAGCCACGGAACGCAGAGAACCACATACAACACAACACATATATTATATAGTAATGATGCGCCCCGATATGCCTGATTGATAAGATGGGCGGGAACTACCATCACGTCCGGTTTCACACTGCAAGGAATGCGGCTCGAATGGGGCGATTTGCCAGGAGCTTCCCACCATGGTAGTTTTCTCGTTTTCTCCAGTTCCGCGCTTTCCAAAAGTCCTTGTGTCAGTGTACTCGACGGGTCTTTAAGTGCAGCAAAGAATTTGTCCTTCTCCTTTTTGTTCAGTAACCGAAGTAAATCATCGCTCGACGCAGAAGCTAGATAAAGGTTACATACATTGAATGAAAAGTAAAAGGGCTCACATATGTCTATCGCTGAAAAGCGATGCACAAGGTGGTGGTCTTCCTCATTTTCTTCGTCCGAAGCCTGGTAAAAGTTGGACTCATCCTCAGCACTCTCTTCCTCTATTCGCCTCAGCAGCTCCAGCATCTTGTTCCTTTCTTCCTCGGATTTTGAGGAACCTGACTTGATGCCTACTTCAATTTCTTTTCGATAAAACGTTTCGGAGCACTGAGAATGCCGCTTTTGGGGACCCTCGTTAGGAGTGCAAAACACAGACGCAGAATACATACCTCCGAACGAAAACAGTTCAAGCTACAGTAGAAAAGATTGCAGGATGGACACGTATACCTCGAGATTTGTCTTCGACAACTATGAGCATCGCTGAGACCAGTGTGGCTACTCGTATGTTGAGAGTGTGACGCACATCCCGCAAAACTCGCCCACAGAAGTGGCTGGCTCATCTTCTTCGTGGGTCTTGATCGTAGTAGGGTTCGTCATGGCAGGTAATCGGAGTCGGCGAGTTGAGTTTTATCCAAAAACGGTCATTCCCAGTGACCGCTCACATCTGTCAGTGCCTGTGAACTACAACGATGGCGGATGCTGCAGGGTCCACTTTCTCTGGGTTATCCCATCTCCTCGACACGCGCATTCTGCGTGCACTCGCGGACATGGGGTATGCAAGACCCACGCTGGTCCAAATAAAAGCTATTCCAATCGCGCTCGAAAACCGAGACATTCTTGCAAGGGCGCGGACCGGGAGTGGAAAGACAGCTGCATACTGTATTCCCATTCTTCAAAAGATTTTAAATGCGAAAGCTGTGAGTTCTACGCGCATGCATTTCCTGCTCTGGCGGTTACCGGTGATGGGATGAACGCCAGAACATGTCAATTATCGACCCTTTGTATCAAGTTACTCGAGGTTTAGTCCTCGTCCCCACAAGAGAGCTTTCTGAGCAAGTATATTCTTGCCTGCAGAGTCTCTCGGCATACTGCGACAAGGAAGTTGTCACATCAAACGCTGCGAGTGGTGCTGCGTCTCATGTACAACGGTATGATCAGACGACCTACAGATTGTTTACGTCCTCACCCCCCTATGATAGCACTTTATTGGCAGACAAGCCTGACATTGTCATCGCAACTCCATCACGCGTACTAGGTCTCCTTCAATCAAAGGTATATTAGACTCTTGCCTTAACGATTTCTCTCTTATCTATAAAAAGACTCTCGCCTTATCCTCACTCGAGTCGCTAGTTATTGACGAGGCAGATCTCATATTATCATATGGCCACGATGAAGATGTCCGGCAGATATTTGGCGGAGGCTACTTGCCCACCGTTTACCAATCCTTCCTGATGAGCGCTACAATGTCAGATGACGTAGAAACTTTGAAGGGTCTTACTCTACGCAACCCTGTGAGCATCCATTTTCATTCACCCTCCTTTTGTCCCACCTTTCTCTTCTCAGGCTATCTTAAAACTGGAAGAGGGGAACGAAGATGCACCTCTGCTTACTCAGTACTTCGTGCGGTATGCTAAAAGATTATCTGATTTCATCATCACCTCTTATTCCACCATTGAAGATGTTCCGAAGTTGACAAATTTCTTCTTATCTATGTAATCCTCAAACTGCGCCTTATCAAGGGCAAATGCATACTCTTTGTAAATGACGTGGATCGTTGTTATCGTCTGAAACTCTTCTTGGAGCAATTTTCAATAAAGAGTTGTGTTTTAAACTCTGAACTCCCACTCAACTCTAGGCGAGTACCACTCTCGATCACTGGTACCTCTCTTCATCTCTCTGGCAGGTATCACACAGTCCAGGAATTTAATAAGGGCGTTTACGACTACATCATCGCTACAGATGAGAGTAATGGAAAGAGAGAGAGGGACGACGACGATGAACAAGCATACGGAAAAGAATTGCAACACGACCCTTCCGTTCCAGCAGAGAATGGTCAGTGATGAATATTTTTCGCGATACGGACTTGATCACACGACTCCGACAGAGAGCTCAACCCATTCGAGGTCTGCTTCAAGACCGCTCAAACGCAAGAGAAAGAATGCTTCAGACAGAGAATATGGGGTTACCCGTGGTGTTGATTTTATCGACGTCGCCTGCGTGGTCAACTTTGACCTTCCACCTTCTTCGAGATCATATATACATCGCGTTGGGCGGACTGCGCGAGCTGGGTGCACGGGAATGTCTCTCTCTTTTGTGGTGCCCGTGGAGGAGTGGGGGAAAAACAAGGTCGTCGGTTGCCTCGAGAGTTCCAAGGAAGACGAAATCGCGTTTTCCAAGATTGAGAAGGAGCAGGTTGCGAGGGGCAACCTGATCAAGGAATATCAATTTGATATGCAACAAGTTGAGGCGTTCAGATATAGGATGGAGGACGCACTGCGCTCCGTAACTCGGAGTTCTATCAAGGAGGCTCGAGTAAAGGAGTTAAAAACAGAGATTCTCAATTCTGAAAAACTGAAGGTTCGTAAAACCAACATGTTCATGTATTCCAATTACTAAATGAGTGCAGGCACACTTTGAGGACAACCCCCTGGACCTTGAATATCTTCGACATGATAAACCCTTACATCCCATAAGGATCCAAGCGCACATGAAGCATGTACCAAAATATCTTTTACCCCGTATGGCCACAGTCGCTGGAACTCAGGAAGGGGAATCCAATGTGTCTGGTTCTTCTCGGCCAAAGGTCGGCTTCACATCCTTCAAAAGATCATCTGGCCGACATAGTGGTCGAGGAGGCGGAGTTAGGGGCGGAACAAGAAACGGAAGCAAGAAAAGGTTGGACCCTCTGAAGATATTTAGATGATACCTATAGCGGAGACATGTCTTGTGATATAGGTAAATGTGTGGTATCACCCCTGGATGTGAAGGACATTCATGGGTATCAATTCGCTATTCCTTCATCCCACCCCTTGGAACGCTCGACAGCACGCTGCCATCCTGCCCATGCCAAGTCCCTTTGTTCCACGGGGGTCCGAGATTCAAACGTTTTACTCCCATTGGTATTCACCTCGGCCAGTGTCTCTGGTCGCGAAAGGTCCCATCCAAATAAGCGGATAGCAGCCCCAGCCAGCAGTGCTGACCCCAGGGCTGTTGACCTGACAGCCATAATTCACTATCAGTTATTTGGATTGATCATATACACTTACTCCCTCATCTCGGGCCGAATGACGTCGAAGCCTCCAATGTCTGCTAAAATCTCCATACAAGCATCTCCATTCGTCATGCCCCCATCAACTTTGAGATGTTTGAGATCGGTCTTAGAGTCTAATTTCATGCTCTCCAATATGGCTCTAGTTTGAAACGCGTTGGCTTCAATTGCTGCGCGCGCAATGTGCGCCGGTGTGGTATATGAAGATATCCCTGTACGCAATAACGGTCAGTTTTCGGGAGTAGAAACCGAGAGTATTCTATACCAATGATAAGTCCAGCAGCCCCGGGGTCCCAGTATGGTGCCAGTAGACCAGAAAAGGCTGTCACGAAGTATACGCCACCAGAATCAGGTATGGATCGCACTAGGTCGTTGATCTCGCTGGCAGACTTGATGAAACCGAAAGAATCTCGTAGCCTAAAGGAAGTTGGACAAGGGCTTTGAACGCTAAATTGCCATACGTACCATTTAATGACACTTCCGGCAACACTCACTACATTTATGATTCAGTAAAAAGATGATACGCAATAATCCGCCGCTCACCGCTACCCTCGAGGGCATAGACAGGGGTGGCGCCGGGACCCGGTTGGTATGCAACCTACCAGAGAACTCAGTCAGAAATAGGTGTGGGTGTCGTGGTGAAGGTTTACGGTGCTCAGTAATCCATGAGTGCTTTGGACGATCTCCTCGCCGGTACAGAATAACAGAAAGGCACCAGTTCCGTAAGTGCATTTAGCCTCCCCTTCTTTCAGACACTTGTTACCGACAAGCGCGCCCTGCTGATCGCCAACCAAGCCACCAATAGGTACACCCTTCAATGGACCACTCGCAATGCGACCGTAGACCTCCGAGGAAGAGACAAGCTTCGGGAGTATGGATGACCGAAGGTCAAAAAATTTGACCATTCTGTCATCCCATTCTAATGTACGGAGGTTCATGAGGAGGGTTCGTGATGCATTCGTAACATCCCCAACATGGATGCCTCCGTCGGGCCCGCCAGTCAGGTGCTAGGTAATCGTGTCTGTCATTCACAATTGGCTGAAAGAGCTATAGCATCACCTACGTATGCAACCCAGGACTCCACCGTACCAAAGAGTAACTCGTCCTCTGAATGAGCTTTTTTGACCTCTGGATAGTTGTCGATCATCCACCGTAGTTTGATAGCGGAGAAATAAGTAGAAAGTTTCAGTCCGGTTCTGGTCGATGGATATCAATAAGAAACAGTGGGAGGGTAGTAAAACCAACGATCTTACATATCACGCAGGGCATTGACGCCTTCCTCTCCTTTCTTGAACTGGCCCGGCACGACCTCAAGCCCAGTATTTGCAAGCACCTGTTCATAATGGGCGACAATGTTCTTCGTTCTCGAATCGGTCCACACGATAGCCCTGCACAACGGTTTTCCGGTCTTGCGATGCCATGCAACGGTCGTTTCACGTTGGTTGGTGATACCTTCCGAATTGCTGAATTTGATGAGAATAACGACAAAGGAATGCGCTGCACATACCTATCACCTTGATACTTTCCTTGGCCCAGCCGCTGTTCTCAAGGTTC
Organism: Boletales sp. KT-2023a; assembly: GCA_038090395.1. NCBI lineage: Eukaryota > Fungi > Basidiomycota > Agaricomycetes > Boletales > Boletales sp. KT-2023a. The sequence goes on along the minus strand of JBBPMP010000163.1, from coordinate 16,873 downwards.
TCGCAAGCGTTGGCAATACAGACCTCCGATACCTTTTGAATCTCATCTGGGTCATGCTCGTGCCATCTGTCCGGTCGGAAAGCCCATTCCAATTGATAACGTGTCTCAACTCACCCTGGACTGGGATAATACTGTGGAAACTCGGATTGAAATTGTGCAACGATATTGGCGTATCGATCAAAAATGATGAACCTGACTGATCTGCAGGACCGCGACAGCACAGATGTCAGCGCCGCAATTCAAACCATGATCACGACTTCGAGCCGCAACTTCTTGCTCACGTTGTTCCGCAGTCCAAAGATCCTACAAACTCACTTTCCCTAAGCCTGGCCATGGCGGTCGAAACGAGCGATAGGCATCAGTGTAATGTCGCCTTTTGTAGCACCGGAGTCCCACAGTAACTCGACCGGGTCGGCCCGAACGGCACAGTTGGCATGTGATCCGGGCTTGTTGTCTAAGTAGTCTGTATCACGGGGGTAATGTACAATCCAGGTGCCCGGCCAGCGAAGGGCGGTGGATTAGACATCGTCGCTATAATACGCTCCCTTCTCTGACTCAGTCCAAGAAAACACCGGAAGTGGGTGAGCCTCCGTATTAAATACCCACTGCTCTAACGGAACGACGTCATCATCCAAAAATAAGAGGTAAAGATATTTGAGAGTTTCCGCCATAAAGTAGCTGGCAGGGAGTTAAGCACGTAATCGGGCACATTCTTAGCCGTACTGACCTAGGCATTGAATCCAGTTGGACGGGTTTCCTTAATTGTACTCTGTCCACGCTGGCATACCCGGATGGTGTCTTTGCGACCCGTTCGATAGCCTGAAAGATACTCCAGCCCCTATGCCGCCATTTGACATCTCCGGTCGTCCTCCATAGTATATAAAGCGACTCAACGGTCTGCAGGTGTACTTTGAGCATCGCTATGCCATGTAGGAACATTAGCCATACCTCAGGTCGTAGTTGATAAGCCAAATTTTTGAGCGAGTAGTCTCTGGTAATGGATTCCTTCTGTTTCTCCTTCACAGTGGTTGCCTTTCGATTTGCAACCCACGGACGTTTGTCTGCCACACCGGGTGGTGGACCCCGCTGACCATTAGCTTTCCACTTTCTCATCGCATCCATCCACCTGATATCACCAAATTTACCAATGCGCATGGTGATGACATCCGGGCCCAGCCCAGAGGGTTGATCTGCATACGAAAGGTAACACATTTGCGCAATACCCTCAGCGGCCCAGAGATGTAGATCTGCGAGATCAAATTCCGCCATAGTTTCGTAACCCTTGCGATGTTGCAGAGGGAAATCATCACCAAGTTGTGTAACGTTAATTCCCATGGTCTCGAGATTGTTCAGAGGAAGGAGGTGTGCTCCCAACGCCAACAGACCGGGGAAAAAGCAAGACAAGTGCTCAAAGTTGTGCGAGGTAGCGGTCCGCTTGCCGTTTGTTGTGGAATCCGTAACGTACAGTAGCTCACGATGAGGCGAAAGGTAAAGGAGGTTGTTAATGACGTGCGTTGTGAATCTCAGGTCTTGGAAAAGTAGATTAGGAACTCTGCTCTGAAGAAATGGAGAGACTAACACATTTCAAGGTTGGCCTTGTCGGAACGTGCGGTGAGCAAAAATTGCTTTAAAGTATATTCGTGACCACTATCAGCAGCACCTCCAACTGATAGACGGACTGAAGCAGAACGTAAGTGAGTTCCACGGATCGTCGAGTGCGATCACGCACGACTTGTCGGCTTTCCTTCGTTTATATTCCAATAACATGGGTACATGCCCCCTGATGAAGTGAGATTGGTATTGTAGAAATTATTCGTGACAGTCGTGGCCTACACCACCGTCAGAGTTCAGTATGGTAGGAAAAGTAACAATACTGACACGATTAAAGTGTACCTTCTTGCCGGTTATTTTGCCGAGATAAGCATATTCCATCTGAAAAGATGCTATTTCGGCGAGCACGCTGGGAACCATGGGGGAGATTTCATTCGAAGTGCTGAAGGAGATGTCAGCAAGAACTACGATGTGGTGAACTGAATTGGACCTGCTTGTAGGTATCCACTGCAAATCGGGGAAATCCATTGAATGGATGGAAAGCGGGAGAAAGTCTGGTTGCGAGTTCGTCTGCCTTGTCTCGCAAGATATTGTTCTTGGATAGCGCATAAGCAGATAAAAGACCACCCAAATAACGAATGACCGTCTCGAAGAAAGGTACGTTGGTATTCTGAGATGAAGGTAAATGATTCAGTACACTGCACGACTTGAGTAGTGAGGGCGTACAGAAGGCAAGGAAAAATTGGTAGCTGCGACCAATGGGATGGCACGCCTGTACTCGTCCTTTAAATCCATGAGTAGCATAGTATCGAGGGAGTCTACGACGGTAACACCCCAACCGTTGAAGCTAGGATTACGGGTGTTGGCAGGACGATCCGAGCATAGGGAAAGCTTACTTGTCGACGCCTCTGTTCGTGATAGGCATGAGTTCGTCGTGGGGGAAGGCATGGCGTTCGTAGCCATGATAGGCGTGCAAGAACGCATCCTTTACTCGTGCAGCGCGGTCTGCCCAGATCTCGGGTGTTTCAGATGGCCAAAAGAAGGTATGCTCCTGAGAGAAGTGTATGTCGCCAATATCCCGCAAATAGTAGGTCCGATAGAGGGTCCATAGCGCTGCAGAGAACGCCAGAACGAGGGCGACGTTGCGGATAACGATACCACGACGTGGGTGTGTGGCCAACTTCAGGCAGCTCAGCCTAAACGTCATGAGGGTTCCACAACAAGGGAAATTACGGCGTGCTATGTAACGACATGAGAAGGAAACAACCCTGCGTGGGAACAAGACCTCATCACCAACAACCCTCAAGTAGTTCTGGGTTTGAAACCACACCAAGTCGGCTACATGTCGAGCTTTGACAAGGTCGTCAAGTTGGCCTGCAAGCCGAAGCCTGCACCCCCGAAAGCAAAGGTATGTTTCACTTTAAACCCGATTCTATATCAAGTACACACCCTGGTCCATCAGTATTTGGATCCCATAATAGCCGCGACGTGGTCAGAAGATGGCGCCGTTCACGACGTCTGCAAGGCCCTCGTCTCTCGTCTGCGCGAGCCGAATGCCATTGTGCGCAGTGAAGTCTCTCGTTCGGTTCCGCACCTCACCCTGTTGCGCAGATCGTATTCAAGGCTTTGATCGTCTTGCACACCATGCTTCGCAATGGGGCGACCGACAACATCCTTTCTCATCTCTCTTCTTCAGAGGTACTGCGCTTGCGCAACGTTTCCGCCGGAAATTGGGAAGGTGACCGAACCCCTCTCTCATCGCCATACCAACTTACTCGGAATAGGCTACAACGCACCCCAGAACATGCAACACTACGCACTTTATCTCGACTCGCGTATACGGGCGTATCGTGAATTGAAACACGACGCAATTCGGGTGCAGGCCGAGACAAATCGTGATTTGCGTCTCAACAATTCGCTTGAAGAAGATATGGCATATACCACCGCACCGCCGTCAAAATCTTCGTCAACTAAATCAAAAGTTCCTCAAAGAAGCAAGACGATTATGGGTCGCAAACTCCGTGTTATGACGGTGGAAAAAGGTTTGCTCAGGGAAACCAAGACAGTGCAGAAAATGATTGACTCATTGGTGGAATGTCGGGTAAGCTCAAGGCATGACGGTCATCTGCGTTTCAATGAGCCCATTTTCCGTCAGTTCTATCTGGATGACCTTGAAGACGAACTTACCATCGCTGCTTTGCGGATGCTTGTCAAGGATCTTCTCATCCTGTTCCAGGCAGGTAATGAGGGCGTGATAAACGTACTTGGTGAGTATAGCTGCCTGTATGATTGACATCACCGTGCTCACTGAATATCAGAACATTACTTTGAAATGTCAAAATACGACGCGGAAGAAGCCCTCAGTATCTATCGCAACTTCTGTGGTCAGACTGAACGAGTTGTCGAATACCTTGGAGTTGCCAGGAAATTGCAGAACCTTCTGAACGTTCCGATACCAAATTTGAAACATGTGTGTTCTGACAGTTGTGCTTGGAAGTGTTATTAACAGCATTACAGGCACCAGTTTCCCTTGCTAGCTCGCTTCAGGAATACCTCAATGATCCTAATTTTGAGCAGAACAGAATCGAATACAGAGCAACCAAAGCAGCTGCCGAAAAAAATCCAAAAGGGAGTGATCGTCCCGTTGGTCCTTCCTCCCAGGCATCAGGAGGTATCGCGTTTGCCAATTACCATATCCGAATTTTTGCTCACGTTTTCCCGAGGTACATCTGTGACAACAACGAATGCGGTCAAACCTCCATCCCCTCCTGCCGTTAACACTAAGCCTCCTAACGTCAATCATGTCGTGTCAGACTTGTTTGGTTCCATTGAAGAGGAACAAACGTCCATTTTTAATCCCGTTAATAACAGGCGAGTTCTAAATTTCACACTGTTAGTGTTTTGCTAATAAGACACGCAGTTCTACGAGCAACCCCCAGCAGATGGCACACAACCCTTTCGTTCAGCGACAGATGACGGGCGCTTTCGGTTTTCAGCCTTCTACTGGACAGGTACAGATCCAGCCTACAGGATTTCTCCCCTCCTTGCCGTTTCAATCCGCGCAAACATTCCAGCCGTTTCAAACGATGCCATCAACCCAGGCCAATGGCTTGACCGTCCAACCACAGCCGGGCCCTCAGCATCGGCCATTCTCAACTTTCATTCCATCACAAATGACAGGTCTACCCCCTGCTGGACTTCTGCAACCTCAGCCTACCGGCGCGAATCCCTTCAGGCAGAGTGTACTCATTCCGCAGGCGACTGGAATACCTTCTTTCAGTGGTAATGGGATTGTGCCGATGCCTCCATTGCCCACATCGCAGGCGGACTCACTCTATCATACGAATTTGCAGTTACAGTCACTGGGACAACCTATGCAAGTCAGACAACTGGTACATAATGACTCTTCATCCGAAATTCCTGCGCGGCCTGCGTCCACACCACTCACCGGCATTGCTGCCCACTCGGCGTCCACATCCCCTCCTAGGATACAGCCTGTAAGGTCACACCAAACAGGCTCACGCAATCCATTTGGTGCTCCAGTGACTCAGGATCCCCCTATGCCTAAACCCCCTACTCTGTTGGAATTATCCATGGGCTTCGAGCGGCCGGGGATTGATGGTGGCCATCTCCCCCCACAAAAGCAGTCGACCACTGCTAGTAGCACCCAAATGCAAAGCATCACTACGTCAACAACGGAACCAACACTGTCGACTGTCGCGTCTTCATTTGCGTTCACAAACAAACTCGACGAAATTACTTCTCCGCCTACTAATGATCTGAGCCTTATTGGCTCACTTTCCGTCAACCCTCACATCGCTTCCACAACTACCTCTGGATCACTCTTTTCTTCACTCTCTTCTCAACCAACCAATTCAACTTTTTCTTCGCATGCTTCCTCGATTCCGGTGACTGGTCCCATTAAGCCCCAGGCCACTGGTTTTGGTGGAGTAAAACCATTCAAACCCACTTCTAACTTCGGTGCTTCACTGCTGGAATCCCTTCCTCCAATCCCTCAATCTAACTCCGCAACACCTGATCTGACCACACAAGTGACTACCCAACCTGTGACAATTCCCTCATTGCCTACGAATCTCTCTCTCAATGGGTTTGCTGCGTCTAACATGAGCAAAGATGACAATGTACTCGGAAGCATAAACTCCCAACCAGCAGAGGTATCTTCCCAACGGGTAAACGGGGGGTTCGCTCCTGGTGTGGGACTCCGCCCCCAAGCCACCGGAGCCTTTGGAGCTGCAAACCCGTTTCGGGCCACGATGTTTGCTACAACATCCGCTCCCTCCGCCGTGGGGGGAATGTCCCATACATTTGTGACTTCTGCGTCGACGCCATCGGCCGGAGGGTTGAACAAAACTGGCGGTATACCTTTTTTGAATCCCGGAAACGTTGCGTTCGCTCCCTCTTTCATACACCTTGGTCAAGATAGCTCGGGTAGGCAGCAGCCAAATCCCGGTGCCTCTCTGATATAACTACTTCTTCTAATGGATGCCTCCGTTGCGTTCTCCCTTCACTCCCACCTGACAAATCTCATCGGACGCAAATCGATTGTGGTTTTCCTGGATAGCCTCGTTTTCTTTACAGCACAAGGTCATTTTTCGTCTGTGGATGTCAGTCGGGTGATTTCTTTGGAGTTACGTTCATATCAATCTAGTGTAATCTAAATGCTCAGTATCTATCCGTACTCACCTCAATACCCTCATGATCAATGTATTTTCACCATGCACACTGCAAATGATATTGTTGATGCGAGCACAACAACTGCAATCAAATGTAAACATCACGCCCGTGTCTGAATATGGACGCGTTCGAGTCGCCGAAGGAATGCATCACTTCCGGTTGACCGTCTACCACACAAGTACCACTCACGATGGCACCGTGAGTCAAGTCCCGTACCAATGTCAGACTCACGCCCAACGTCAGCAGAAATTCACATTCGACGTCAGACTCTCAAGCTTCCACCGACGCGTCCCCTGCAATGACCGTCGAGACGGCACTTGAGCACGCTCGACGCGCATTCGCGCTCAAAAAGTACGAACAAGCGGTCGAACACTATGCGACCGCGCTCGAGCTTCAGTAAGTTTTTACTACATCGTACCACCGACGAACGTCCATTGTTGTTGTTATCGTTATTGTACAGAACAAAGAAGCACCATCACGATACCCCGGAGATAGCGGATCTGTATTTTCAGTACGGGAAGGCTCTCTTGGAGAACGCGATTTCGCAAGCTTCAGTGCTGGGAAAGGAGCCAGAGCCTGCACCGGAGGGCGAAGAGGAAAAACGTGACCTCGTTCATTCTCCCGTTTCTGCATCTAACCCCCACTATAGGACCAGGTAGTGGACCCATCCTGGACTTTGGCGACGAAGGAGAAGGCGAGGAGGATGAGGATGCTGCTGATCTTTTGGGCCCAGCTGCCAAGGAACCCGAAGAGGAAGGTGACGAGGAAGAGGAAGGTGAGGAAGACGACCCAGAAGATGATTTCAATGCCGCCTGGGAAGTACTCGAACTCGCGCGTGGCATATACGAGAAGGGAAGCGACGCAGATGATAAGACGAGGCTGAAACTCGCAGATACTTACATCACGCTTGGAGATGTGTCCTTGGAAACCGGTGCGGGTACAATTTCTTTGTTACTCATAGGTCGCTGATGTCTTGCCCAGAAAAGTTTGACCAAGCAATAAACGACTACTCTGCTGGCCTTGCACTCAAGGTTGATCTCCTGCCGACGGCTTCGCGACAGATTGCCGAGGCTCACTATAAGCTGAGTATGGTCCTTGATCTGACACCTGGACGGCTCGCGGATGCAATAGTTCACGCGGAGAAAGCCCTTGAAAGTATTTTTAAGCGAATTCAGGAACTCAAGGATGGTTTGAATGGATATCTGTCACCCGTCCCCGTCAAAGCGGAAGAAGAGGACAAGAAGGGCAAAGGAAAGGCAGCACATTCGCTATCGTTGGTCCGAGACCTCGTGCAAAACATGTCAAAAAGTCAAATTGAGAGCGAGCTTCAGGACCTCCAGAGTGTGAAAGAGGATCTTTCCTTGAAGGTCGGTCGAGGTGTCATACCCAGCGATTAGCGGTTGATCAATTTTTCTGCAGGTCGAAGAGCTCAAGACAACACCAAATGCACCATCAGACTCTGCACCTGCTCAAGCTGCAAGAGCACTTGATCAAGAACTGAATACAAACTCGATAGCCGTGCCTGGTCAGCCAGCCATCGTTCACGATCTAACTTCCATGGTTAAAAAGAAGAAGAAATCTCTCGAAAATGAAGGCGGTGCGAAACGGAAAGTCGATGACGGTGACACCAGCCCCGTAACGAAAAAGGCCAAGTTGGAGAGCGAGATATCATCATCATAATGTTTGTAGATATCTATGTAGTACGATATTTAGAATGGCACGCGGGTTGTTTCTATTCGAGCATGTTTGTAACTCTTCTTGCCCTTGCCGACTCCGAACTCCCCCACGACGTGTCCTGTTTTGCCTTTACTCCTCACAATATATTTGTAGATCACCAACCCGTCAAGTCCCACTGGCCCCCTTGCGTGGATCTTCCCGGTACTAATGCCTACCTCCGTGCCGAAACCGTATCTAAAACCGTCTGCGAAGCGTGTGCTAGCGTTGATAAAGGTTCCAGACGAATCAACGCCACGACAAAACTTGGAGCCATCTATCTCCGACTCGGTGACGATAGTGTCGGTGTGGTGTGAAGAGTAAGTGTTAATATGGCGAATCGCAGCGTCCAGTGAATCGACTGTTTTGACCGATAGCTTCAAGTCCAAATGCTCCGTACGATAGGATTGTTCATTAGCACAGATAATATCATTTTGATGGGCGCGGGATACGGAGTCGGGGATCGCTGAAATGGTGGGCCCATCACAAATAAGCTGCACGCCAGCACCCAAGAGGGCGCCCGAAACCTCTTCCCAAAGAGTGTGCAACAACGTTCTATGGACGAGCAAGGTTTCCACAGCATTGCACGCAGATGGATAATCAATCTATGTCGTCCTCGCGTTAACCATCAGTTTTGGGGACTCGATAGCATGCGCCGACCTTGGAGTCCAATACGACGCGCACAGCTTTTTCGGAATCCGCGTCTTGATGCAGATAAACATGACAGAGGCCATCTGCGTGGCCCATGACAGGAATCCTCGTGTTATTTTGAATGTTTCTAACCAGCTCATTGCTGCCTCGTGGGATAACCAGATCAATGAACTGATCGAGCGCAAGCAATGCAGACACTTGTGCCCTCGTTTCAACTGTCTGGATATAAGTCTGTGGGAGCGAAGAACGCCTCAACCCTTCTGAGATGGCCTTGGCGAGTTCCACTGTCGTTCTGTTGGACTCTTTCCCCCCTTTAAGAATGGCAGCGTTCCCTGTGCGGAGCATTCAAGACATGTGGACCACAAAGGAATGCGAGGCGACTGCTCACCAGATTTGATCGCCAAGGCCGCGATATTTACAACGACCTCTGGGCGAGCTTCGAAAATGACTAGCAAGACGCCGATCGGACACGAAACGCGATAAAGCTCCAAATTGTCGTCGAGCTCGGAGGCATAGGAGACGACCCCGGTGGGATCTGGAAGACTGGCGACGTCGGTGACGCCTTTGACCATCTGTTCCCATTTTCCGGGTTTTCCCAGGTCTAGTCGGTTGAGCATGGGCGTTGACATGCGACCAGCGTCGACTTCTCGCTGGGCATCCTTGATGTCTTCTTGATTAGCACAGAGTATGGAATCTTTGTTGTGCTCGAGCTCGATCGCAATGATTTGCAGTGCGGTTTCGCGCACACTGGACGAAAGCAGCTGCGAAGCCTCAAACGCTGTCTTGGCGTCTTGCGCGAGACTTTCTGCACAACAAATCGATGCCATAGTGAACAAGGTTGTCGCCGGAAATTAAGTCCGATTGGGTCGGAGCGGCTCGCCTCGCTTCCGGCTCGTTTCGAATCGCTTTTTGTTGTAACAATTGACACCCGAGTCCGCTGGCATACGGTACATATAATCCTTGCCTGATCCCAATGCAAGTGTCCATTTGGACTGCCGACATCGCTAAGAATAGTTCGCGTAGAAATCGCTTCCATAACTGACGCGACCGCAACAATGATATCGGCTTCCGAGGACACCTTTGCATGATATCTGAGCACTCATTGGTTCGCCTACAGCCAAATGAATGGAATTGCCGATACGATGCCTTTTTCAGCTGCCAAGGCGGGTCAAAGACTTCGCCAGGACCTGGCTGCTTTTGAGGTGCTCAGATCTTGGTCATCGCACCTGGACAACAACTACAATTTTAGTACGTCCTCAGTGTCTGTATCATTTCCGCAGTTTATCACGAGTTCATGCGGCTACTATAAATCCCCGCTCGACCCACATCCCAAGACTCCAATCATACTAACTTATTCCCATTCGCTTCCTTGCCATGCACTTGAAGTTACTGGCATGTGCGGTGCTCTTTCGGTTCACCCTTGACTTGTTAGTGAACGCTCAGCCTGGAACGCTACCTAGCAGCTGGCCGCAGGTTTACCCTGGGATGCCCAAAAATGATTATTGTCCAGAGTGGCAGAACTGTGCGTCTCAATACTTCCCTTTGTCGTACTTTCCTCCCAACTTTCTTCGCAGACTTCCAAGTGACAGACAATCTTCCCAATGTCACTTGGCCCCTCTCCCGAAACTGGGCAGGCAATATTCCCGTTCAGAGAGAGGGTCATCCGAACGACACACTCTTCTTTTGGGCGTTCGAGTCTTCAGAAGGCTCATTCACCGCTACCAGTGACAAGCCATGGGGGATTTGGTTGAACGGAGGGTGAGTTTATGAACTTGCCTCATCAATCAGTTAACCTGTCCTGTCGATAGCCCCGGCGCTTCTAGCCTTGTCGGGCTCTTATTTGAGGTGCGATCACTCCGTGCATCTTGAGCCGTTCCGAAATCCATGTTTCACAGAATGGCCCTATTCACATCTCGAATAATTATTCGCTATATGAGAACTCATACGCCTGGACCACAGTTTCTGATTTCGTCTGGATCGACCAACCTGTGTACGTCACTTGTCTTATCTTCTCTGTGACATGCTTAGAGGATGTACCCTAGTGGGACCGGTTACAGTACTGCAGACTCGAATGGGTACGGTGAGTACCCTTGGAATCTATATCAATGCGAATTGACGTCGATTTCGCACAAGTATACGACGAAGACCAGATGGCATCTGATTTCGTGAGACCTGGTGGATATTTGTGCATAGTCAAACGTTGATATATTACCGTCAGTTTGGTTTCCTGGAGAACCTCGTCAAGGTCTTTCCTAATCTCGCAACGCGTCCCTTGCATCTCATTGGCGAGAGTTACGCTGGAATGTACATAGTAAGATGCTTCATTTCCAAGTTCTGCGTCGAGTAACGGACCCCCTCAGCCTTACATTACTAAAGCCTACTTCGAGATGGAAAACCCGCCCGTCAGCCTTGCAGGAATTGCCATAGGTGATGGATCGATAGCGTCTGCTGAAACATTCGAGCTTCTACCTGTCGTCAGCGTTTTAGAAACCTATCCCCAAATCATTGGATACGACACCGAAGTATTTCAATACTTCCATGAACAGTGAGTAAAAGATATATGCCATGTGAGGGTGACAAATTATTCTCAGAACTGCACTCTGCGGCTATAACCTCTCTCTTCAGTACCCCCAACCGGGACATTTCCCTACCTTGACATTCATCGCCGGAGAAAACCCCAATTCTTCCGCATTATCTGGGAAATATAAGTTTTCAAAGCAACGGTTCATGTTAGATGTTCAAAACCGGTTTGCCTCTCAGCTTGCCAAGCGAGATGGCCTTCTTTCGAGAAGCGGGAGAATCCATGCCCACAAAAAGTGGAAGCGCGGCCTCGTCGGTCGTGCTAACGGAACTATCGACCCGTGGTACGGTTGCGATCTGTATGGTGAAATGATCGACTACGCTGTGAACTTTACATTCCCCTGGAGTACGATTTTTGTTGTGGCTCCTTGATCGTACGCTGATCGCAAAACTATAACAGATATGAGTGAGAGCTCAGGGGGCACGTTCGATTATTACAACATTCCCGACGCTTTGAACCCTGAGACACCCATGGATGCCTCTGTTTTCCTCAATGGTTCATCTCTTCTCACATCTCGCTACTGCATACCAATATCCCTTCCTGTGCAGACCTTCAAACTCGTACTGCGATCCATGCTCCTAGAAGCAAAGATTGGGCAGAGGTTACTAATTACCCGTTTGGCAACGGTAGGTGGACTTTGCGTATCCCAATTCTGTACTCATCAACCCATCCTATAGTTGCTTCAGGTGTAGACCCAAGTATGTTTCATCTCTTTCGAATCGCGGGAGAGGTCATTCAAGCGACTTTTTTTTCCAGGCGTTGAGTGGGTATTCTGCTACGTACATAATTATCATGCATGCTCAAGAAGGATTAGACCGATGGCGTTTTTATCAGATCTTGCGACAAATGCAACAGCCCACGACATGTCGATCATTCTATTTTCTGGAAATGATGATTCACTCATACCGCACCTCGGTACTCAAAGTAAGTCACTCATTGTTTACACCCAAACATGGCCTCATCTGTGTCTACAGTCACCATCCAAGTGCGATCTCGCCATTATTCTGCCATGATGACACTTATTCGTTACATTTGCAGAATACGACGTTTGGTGGTATCCAGGGCTTCACTCGCAAGCCAGAAACGCCATGGTACAACGACGCCGGCGAATTTGCAGGCATTGTCCACCAAGAACGTGGCTGGACGTATGCACTTGTCATTCACGCAGGCCATCTTGTTGGTTATACCAATCCTGTCTCGGTCAGCGGCGTTTCTTTTCTCTTGTCCGGCAGAGCCTCACGGTCATACGCATAGGCCCTCACGCTCGTCCGGGAGTTCATCTTTGGCGACAACAAAACGGGGCTTGTCACTGGCTCTGAACCGGTCACCGTCATCGGTGGAGAGGTGTCCTCCCTAGGCAACGAAATCATGACAGGCCAAGCGGGGATCTATTATGGCTCTGCTACGACGGCGTCCACATACTTCTTCCCGACTGCCACTGTGGAGGCATGGAACCGGTTCGTTGCAACCGCCGCATAGCAGTCTGCCAAATTAAATCCAGCAATACTAACATCGGCGTGATCGGAGTGCGGAGCACTCGTAATTGGAATTGCTCTAGCGATCGCCGACGCAAGTATTGCACTTCATTTTATTACCTTTTCTTTGTGGGTTTCCGATCGGACTTGTACATATGACAAATTTTAGGTGCCGCTTCCCTTTTATATTGTGAGCTTCTGTATCTGAAGATGTGGTAATAATACTGGTGTTCGCTGATACGGTGCGCACGGCATGATTCTGCAGCTTCTGTTGCGCGAAGGTGGTTCAACAGAGCACACGATAACCCGGGGCAGCCGCAATAGGCTGGGCGACATAATGCACTTCTCAAAGTTGCTGGCGTCCGCGTGCCAGTGTATTCGTTGATTCTGTGGTACAAAACTATCCAGTTCCGTGTGCGCTTCTCCCCCATTCGATGATTGCACAGAGTCTCTCGCGGGCCTGCCGCGGATGATCGATGACCCCCCATCGAAAACATCGGATTTTGATGGTCATGAGGAACGGTCATCGTTGTTATCCGTGACTGACGTCGTGGAAAGGCTTTGAACCGGCCTTATGACATCGTGTTTGCAGATTCGGATCCAATTCATTCAAAATCGCGGGTGCCCATAGTATACAACGGTATTGTCTCTGTGCCGACATTGAAAAGCGTCCTTGCAAGCATCTTCAGTTACATTGGCACGTGTGATCATTTCTGACGGTCATGCAGGCAATCGACCGGACATTCTGTGTCGCAAATTCATATCCTCTGGCGTGCCGATCGCTCGAATTTTACTCAGGGGCCGGTGGTGCGTTAGGGATGGGTTTCCCGTCCATCTCGTCCCATGGAGATGGGCCCGTCTTCCAGATCCTCGTCTTCCCAAAAGGCGGCGGCGATGCAAGCATTTTTCCTTTAAGCTTTCCGGCACCGAAGGCGAGTTATACCTTGGTAGTCCAAGCAACGCAGAGCACGATGGCGACTCTACCTACGTCCTTATCATACACCCAGTCTGTACGCCTGAGGTTGGGGGCGCGTGTGGGGATCTACATCGACCAGGGTTTCTGGCTCGCGGCGATGGACAATTTGTAGACAACGTTCTGATGGTGACCGTTCTCCCCACGCTTGGTCTTGGAGTCTGACTGGACAACGCACAGACCGGCCACTAGATTGTGGGTAGCGTTCCCGGTTGCATTGCCAATCGTTGGTCCAATCACTCGGGTTTCCGTGCTGCAAGGAACGGTGGTATACGCTCGGCGATGGGGCTTATACCAGCAGGTCTCGGACCGGTGACGGTCGTGTACATTGATCGACCGCTGACGCATTATAGTTCCGTGCGCTCCAATAACGATCACTTCCCTTACTTTTGGAGGTAGAATGTTTCCGATCCCGTCTGACTTGATGAACCTTGGGGAGGTAATACCTAGCTCTGAGTCACCACCGTACATCAATGCTTATGTGGGTAGGGATCTAGTTCCTGGTAGGTATATCCATTTTATGTTTGTTCATGCGTGTTCATGAAGAATTCTTACTCGGGAGTATATATCTGGGTCGTGGGGATCCCTTCCTGTAGACCATGTATTCGGCTTTTGATATTGCAAATGCACAAGTGGGCCTTACAACACCCAGGTTTTGAGTAAGTACCAACGCTACAAATTTTGAGCTGATCCAAGTTTATCCTTTCACCAGGAAGAAAAATACCTAGAACTTCACTTATTTCGGCATGCATTCCATACACATTATCTGAGAAATCATGTAGTAGAGACTTGATGGACTGACTACATACGTGTACACCCACTATCCCACACAGCCCAAGCGCGAGACATAATTCAGGCATATATTTCGAGTTCCAGAACCATGAGCATTTACAAGACCAGTAAACAGAAGTTTCAGTTCTCAGACGGTACCGGAAAAAAACATAATACCCATACGGATACACCATACGCTTGGGCGCCACTTACATGGCACTAAGAATCAAACTGTGCTAAGCTCCATTGCAAATGCCACAGCTAGCTTTGAGAACTCTAACATGTGGTCAAATGAAAACTCGGACGAGAGATCAATACGACTACAGCAAATCAGACAAGGTTTACAAATACATGCAATAACTTACTCGTTGGCGGTGTGGATATTATGGTTAGAATTGCCAAAGGAAGATTCTACAACGCAGTAAGCAAAATGGTGCATTCGAATTGGAGCCAATGTTACCAATGGTAAAGATAGATGGGTATCCATGTTTGCTCCAAGACGCACTGGAATGTCAATTAGCATGATTGGAATTTACAAGAGATAGTTCAAGATACGTACTGGTCCGAGCATGCATAACCACACTTGGTGTCCACATAAGGGATGGACAGATAAGTTTTGATAAGCTCCTTGTTATACTCGGTCAGACTAGGAATTGCATTAGCCTTCATAAACAAAATAAAGATGAAAAAACCTACTTTTCATCCACAAAGTCTGTGATTACGCCGACTTCCTCTCTGGTACCCTTTTTGACCCAGGCAGTCATGTCAAACTGACAACAATGAGTAACGCCCAGTCATATACTCCCGATCATACCTGACTCATAGCGTAAATTTCCTTGCGCTGTTGACTATAAGAGGCAGCAACTGCCTGTGATCCAAGCAACCCGCCCTCCTGTATATTCATGAGGCATCAATTCGGCAATCCAGTTTGTACCGAACTTACTTCTGCGGAATACCAGTGGAACTCGATTGGCCTCTCCGGAATAAAGCCGGATGCCAGAAGTGCACGGTAGGATTCAAGGATGGTAACCGTTCCGGAGCCGTCGTCGTCAGCACCTGGAGGGGTATTTGAAACAACCCATTACTGCACGAAAAGACTGACCTGGGGCAGGCAGGAATGGCCACATATTGATGCTGACATGGTATAAGCAAATTTATATCCCGTTGTCAACAGACTTGCCTGTCTTGGTGAGCGCTAATAATTACGATTCTGTCGTCCGTCTCCGATGAACCATTGACTCTTGCAATCTGCGATGACGAAATGAGTAATGTATCAAGTAGTACAACCCCGTCCATACAACGGTATTCTGGCCCCATTGGTGAGTGAACTCATCTACCGTGATGAGAGACCTTAAAGCAGGAGAGGCATTGTTATCCGTAATCTATAGTGGTTGGACAGTGATCAAACGGCATGACAGAGAAAAAAACATACTTCTAAAACTTTCGACAATAGCCACTCCTGGCTTTGCTTTCCAGTCTGTACACATTCTGTTAGGGAAAGCACTATGGGATGATGAGACGCAGCGTACGTCGCTACGGTAATCTACCAGAGATAAGAGCAAGCACTAAAGCAAGGAATCGGGCAAATGACACATACATCGCGTGCGGAAGCTCGTAAACTTTTCGAGATTTTCCTTTGGTCCTGCAGTCGACAAAGTGTCGATCACCTTGGTCACTTGCGCTTGCAACCTCGGAGGGGTATAAGTGACTGTTTTGTGCTTAGCAACGAACCAGAGAAAGATTGGTGAAATACGCACTAGTCTCTTGCGTCCTCAAGCGGGAATAGGCCTCAACGTCTGGTGAATCTGTACTAAATATACCATCACTAAATGCCCGGAGTACCGGGCCGATGTACCTACACGTCGAAGAACTTGATTCCCTTGGCTTTCAACTCGATCTAGACCGAGTCGATTCAATTCAACACGGTCTATGGGGCAGGTTGATCTCGGTCAAACCTTGTCGAGTTCGGTCATGCGCACAGGCTGTTTGCCTTCCAACTGCACGAGGCGCTCCTCGTCAAGGTCAAGGCTAAAGCCTTCCATTGCGCTGGGACTGGCGTCAAAAGTGAGGCCGTCAAGGACAACTTGCGGAGCATTTCCTGAACCACCGGAGTACAACGATGGGATAGTAGCGGCCAGGGAACCCCCAACGAATGGGAGAAGCAAGAGGGTGGACTTCATATTGGGGATGAGTGGAAGTGACAGACAGTTCAGGTCTGGTTCCGCTTATGTACAAGCCGGGTCGAGGCAAGCAAGGATAAACAAGTCAAAACAAATTTGGTCATCATTACAACTTGGGGTTATTTTATTACATAACAAGGAAGTCAGAATTGAGTCGAGTCGTAGCTCGATTGTTACCACTCGGTGGTTTTAGCGCTTAGCGATTCTAAGGTACCTGCAGTCGGCAATGAAGTGACCCCAGACACTGACGGTGATTATGCCACTTTATTTATTCTTGTTTGTT
>JBBPMP010000162.1:0-43964 GCA_038090395.1 Boletales sp. KT-2023a | reverse complement strand
ACCTTAGAGGAATCCCGAAAGGAAGCCCTAGCGGCACATGAATCCGCTCGCCGTTTGATGACTCAACACTGTACCCAACGATTCTCCCCATGGAAAGTCAGAGATAAGGTCTGGCTAGAAGCCACCAACCTTTGATTCCCTTCCCATCTAGGAAACTTGCTCCCAAACGATTGGGACCTTTTGAAATCAGTCAGGTACTATCTCCTCTCACTTACCGCCTTTGTCTCCCTTCCACCTGGAAAATCCACAATGTCTTCCACGCCACCCTTCTTTCCCCCTTTCGCTCCACAGAAGCATACAGCCCTTCATTTCCCACTCCACCTCCTGATGTCATCGACGGAGAAGAAGAATATGAAGTAGACGGCATTCTCTCACACAAGGGTTCCCCTGGCCGATACCAGTACCTGACCACATGGAAAGGTTACTCAGCATCCGAAAATACATGGGAACCTAAAAGCAATCTTCGCCACGCACGGACCATCCTCTCTGATTACAAAAAGACCCACTCCCTACGATAATTTCCCTATGAACGCCATCCCCATCGACATCGCTTACTCCCAATTATTCAATTCAAAATCTTGCGCTAGACGTTTGTTCCTTCTTTGTCATCCCAAACTTTCTTCTGCTCACTTCCTTGAACATGAGTGCTTCTGTCATTTTTCAGACTGTCCTGTCCATCGATCCTATTGATTTGTTTTCTCTCTCTCATTACATTACTCTTCTCCCTAGTCCTCGATGTCTGCCAACTCTGTAGAAAGCTGTAGTTTTACTTAGTAGTCACTTTGATATATTAGTAGAGTAGTACCATACCTGTAGTTTTACTTAGTAGTCACTAAGGTAAAACTACTGTACCAAAAGTCTAAGTACGCCGTGCTTACATAAGCACGTGGTAAACAACCGTATACCGACTGTAAATTCTAACAAACGGAATCAAACCAATATCCCCAATGCTGATGAAGTACTAGTCTTGCACAAGTCCTAACACAAATATTCCATTTCCTGGAAAGGTTGCCATGTCCATGCTCTATTCTGTGGTCAGCATCTCCCGATGCGGCACTGCAGCGGCAGTCCTTCGCAGCTAGACTTGGGACTCGACTTTCCGGGTGTATACTTCCGCCGGCTACACCTACCATTCTCTGGAAATTAATGGATAACCGTGCTCATTGTAGAACTTATGAAGGGAACGACAGAAAAATATCTGCGTCATCTCGGTACAAAAAACATAAACACCTAAAAATCCTCTGATCAATTCATAATGAAATTCGCCTCTCTCGCTGCTGCATTTCTCGCGTTTGCTCTTCCTGCGCTCGCACAAACAGAGCCTCTCGCGTACTCCACCTTGTACGATGATGCTTCCCTCCCATTGTCCGATGTCGCTTGTTCTGACGGCGCCAATGGTCTCATAACAAAAGGGTACACCACCCTCGGTTCCCTCCCCACCTTCCCAAACCTTGGAGGGGTGTATACCGTAACTGGGTGGAACTCGTCTGCATGTGGCACTTGTTACCAAGTCACCTACGGTAGCACGACCCTCAACGTCTTGGCGGTTGACTTTGCCTTTGAGGGTTTTATCTTGTCCGAGAGGGCGATGAACACGTTGACGGGCGGGTTAGCGTTCGAACCTGACGTCACCGCTTTTCAAGTTGATACGTCTCTCTGCGGGCTCTAGAACCCTCATGCAAATCGTTGACTATTAGGTTTGAATCCAAACTTATTTATTTTCTTCAAGGATGCTCACCGATATTCTAGGACGGCATCGCAATTCAGATGTTTGATCATGGCAGAATACTTTAGCGTAGTTTACTGCATGGGATGAAACATACTGCGGCAGTAATCATAATATTACCTGAGACACTTGTAGCGTTGCACATGATAAATCCAAATTTACGACGAGAAGTACGCGCCGCGTGACAATGCATCGGCCAAGAAAAATATGCCGCCACACCTCCAACAGATTTGGGAAACCACAAACGCTCATCCACACCGACACTTACGCGTGAACTCACACTATCCCTTTTGACGAATCCACTCCAATCGGTCAAGAGGGAAATGTGCTGCGGGTACGGACCCTGGCTCCAGCTGACTGCCGGCAGAAATGCCATTACCAATCCCAATCTTCAACCTTGGCATGTACATTTCACTAATCCATCTGGTATCAGATGTGTGGTGATTTGTGTAACATTGCAGACTACACCTTGTTCGTACGAACACAGAACATCTTCTTGCATTTTTGTGAAAATTTGTGTTTCCATGACACGAAACAGTCGGGAATCAGCGAATTGCTGAGGCATCTCCTCCAGTTGTTCAAGTTCAGGGACGTGTCACAATGGCACATGTGTGTGGGAAAGGGTGCAATATACGCACGTTCTCACTGATATGACTTGTTATTAATTGTTCCCCGGCGAGCGCATTGCTCCGAAAGTCCGAGTCGCCGGCCCCACGTTCATAACCTGTTACGATAACATTGAGATTGTGTTCGGAAGGGATTATTTCTTACTTGCCATTCCGTTTCTTCGTTCATGGAAAATATATTACATTGTGACGAGCATATTTCTAGTGGTCGATGGAAGAGTCTTTCACGATGTCTGGAAGGATCACAAAGTCAGACTGTGAATTTTTGACACCGGCGATCAGATCCGGGGACTCGAAATTGTCGCGCGCAAAGCCGAGGACCAAAGATCTGATTGTACCCTCGATGTATGTCTTCCTGTCAATGGAACTGCACTATGACCGTGTGCGCTTTCATACATGCGTCTCATCGCGCCCGGAAATCATGAGGTTTACCAGAGACTCAGTGGAAAGTTTTCCGATGGCTTATCCTTGGCTGAGAGACCCAAAATGTCAGCATAGCAAACTCAAACGGCAGTGATATAGCTTTGTTGGCAATGAAAACCGATGCAGACGGCCTCCCTGACCCCCGAGACCGGATCTGAATGTTTACATTTGAGCATCATCCATGGTCTTCACAGAATGCTGTCCTTGAGCGCCTTTCCCTGCAGTGAGTCGGTGACGTTTGGCCGACAGTGGCTATCTAGTTTCTACCGTACAGCTACATTCAGGGGCTTATGCAAACGCGTTCGTGTTTTCTGGTATTCAGTGCAGTCACCGTACCCACTGCAAAACGTATAAAGGGGACGACAAACCAGGGTCAGCATTCATCAGCACATACAACCAACGCTCTGAACTCGCCTTCGTACCCGCACAAATCAGGGTGGTGTACCCTTTGGTGATGAGGCCGTTTGCGCCGTTGGAACAAGCGACTTCGGTGAGGGGGGTAGTTCCGTCACCGTATTGCACGGCCCACGTCAAGGGTTCTGTCGTGGTGGCAGGTGCAGAGAATGCAGGAAGAGCAAACGCGAGGAGCGTAGCAGCGAAAGCGGCGAATTTCATCGGTGATCTCCCCGCGTTCCCCAACGTCGGCGGCATGTACCCCGTGGTTTGGAACTCCGCTCTCTGCGGCACCTGTTGGAACGTGACTTACGATGGCATGACCGTCTCCGTCTTGGCGGTGGACTATGCGGCCAAAGGGTTCGTCGTGTCCGAGACGGCCATGAACGACCTGACGGACGGGTTGGCATACCAACTTGGCACTGTCGAAGTCACCGCGGTCCAGGTGGACACATCCTGCTGTGGCATGTAGAAGGTCATGCGCTAGAACCGAATGGTTAGGACTTGTGCTGTTTTTTCTGTATTGAAGATACTCATGCATGCTTACTCTAGGCCGGACTGCTTTCGTAGTGATAGTTATTCGATGGACACATTCGACGATATGTTTGTTTCGTTTTCGAGTTTTCTTTTGGAGCGCGGAGGTGCTTGGTAGAACTTGTATTCGTGTTAGATACAGGGACACTGGCAAGCAACCATAATCCTACCTGAAATATACGTATGCCTTTTAGTCAACGCGGTTGTGACGTAGAGAGCTCCATGGTAGCAGGCAAGGCAGTGTCAAACCATCTCTAGGTCACATCAGCAACTCACGTCGGTCAGCATGTGAACACTTAGTATGTTCACGACATACAGGACACGCTTGCGGCTCTCTAGAATGGGCTTCGGCATACGAGAGCGAGTTCTTCTGACAAACGAGGTAAGCGGGCGCCAGCGCGACTTCAAGTTGTCCCTGCTCCACCACCTCACCGCTCGTGCTTGGCCGTTTCAGTGCACCCACCCACCATTCCCTGCCTCCATTCTCATTCCGGTGCCTCGCAGCTCACCTAGCACGCAAGCCAGACTGCCGTGCACATGTGCGTGCGAGGCATTCCCACCCGCCCACGCAGCCTACCGCAGACCCACACCCTCCCACTCGACCACCTTCGCTTACATTTCGTCTCCTCGTCAGCAGAACGACGTCCAACGAGTTAGCAACGTTACCTAAGGTAAATGACTATCAAATGAACTCCGACCGTCGGGCGATACACTTACAAGTTCAAGTTGCCAATAAAAGAGCATATTGAAATCGTCCGTCTGCACGACACATTACAAGTCTTCAAAAATCGAGTTTTTCTCAAACAAGCCCGGTCTGGCGCGCCTCCTCCGACCGGGCTCGGTCACCCGTCACCGTTCTAGTCTTGTTGGCAGACACGCCGACAAGTGGGGCAAAGGATACAACGGGGATAATATGACCGCGTAGACGACGTTACTGACCTGATCTGGATGGTCTAAACCGTCGGATGTAGCAGCACAGACAAGAAACTCAAACTTGCCTTCCACTGCTGCATCTCCCCAACGGCAAGTTTTCTGGGGCTTTAGGCTTCCAAAGGCGCGTGCTTCACATGAGCACCCATCCTGCGCTCTGGCATTCCGTATGTTCACCATGCCCAGTGCAACATTTATAAGGGCGGACCCTGTACCAACATCGACTTTCCCAGGAGACACAACCCAACGTCTTTTTTTACTCGATCACGATGCTCGTGGCCCTCGCCGTCACCTTCTTCGCAGTTGCTCTTCCTGCATTCACCGCATCCACCACCACGTCAGTGCCCCTGACATGGATTGAACGATACAGTGATCCATCTCCCCCTCACCGAAGTAACCTGCTCCAAAGATGCAACCGGCCTCTCATCCAAGGTTACACCGCCCCCGGCTTCTCTCCCCGCGTTTCCTGACGTCGGTGGCTATACCCCGTCACATTTTATTCGCCGCTCTGCGGCTCCTATTGAAACGTAGCCAACTACGACACGACCATCTCCCTGTTGGCAGTCGACTTTGCTGCCCAGGGGTTCAGCATATGTATCCCAGACGGCCATGACCACGTCGGGAGCGAATTACCTCGCGCAGGGGCATGACCGAGGTCACCACGGTCCAGGTGTGCACGTCCTTCTTGTGGCATGTAGCACGCCTCGCATCGGAGCCGATAGTCTGGCATCATCCATACTTTCGTGTCGATCGTCGACGATGCTCATACATATCATGGGCTAGACCGCAAGATGATATGGTTTGTTTTGTTTTTCGGGATGGTTTGGAGACCTTATATTGGCGTCAGCACGATTTGGTCACCATAATCTGAAATGCATGCTGTCTTACACTCGACATGATGCAGCGCGAACCAATCATCCTCCAGGACAGTCTGATCCACACCATGCGGTTCATGCATGTCCCTCAAGTCATTCTTATGCAGACGTAACGCCGCTGGCATAAATAACAATGACCGTGGACCACAGCGTCCTGGGTGCTGCGTCCTTGACTGCCAAGCGATACATTGCATTTGGATGGGAAAACGACACAACGCCTGGTCTGCCCCAGTAGATAGGTAAGTCATGCTGAAAATAAGGTGCAAACGGAGCGCCTGAGGATCGATAAGCTCGGGACCGACGCCACGATGCCGTTCATCGTATATATCGCTAGCAGAATCTTTATTCATGAACCCAAAGATTATACGCCCCTACCAGGGGGTAAATAAAAGCGAGTATACTACCAAGTGCATGATGAGGAAATATACATTGTAGGATTGTATATGCAATGTATGATACGGTCGTGATGCCATGCCCGTCGCACGCAGATGGGGAGCAACAAGAACAGAAAAAAAATGATACCACCTCTAGATCCCCCCTTCACCGACCCCTTCCATTCCCGCCCGTCTTGACCGTCTCCGTCACCGCATCCAACTGCGCGCTCCGCTTCTGCGCTAGCTCGTGTTGCCGTTCCAAGCTCCTACGCACGCCCGCATCAGCAACCACACCACAACAAATTCTTACCAAAGCACCCACTTGATCTGCGTCTCCAGCTCCACGATCCGTTCCTTGCCCCCCTGTCGCTCCCGCTTATACTTTTCCTCCGCCGCCTTCAAGCGCGCCTCGTACTCCTTGACCCGGGAATCCCACTTGGCGTCCGCGCTCGTCGTCTTTTGGTTCAACACCGAAATCTTTTCCTCGTGCTGCAGTAACTGGTTGTTGGCCACGACAAGCCGCTTCTCCGCGTTCACCGCACGCGACAAGAGTGTCCGTATCTCTTGCGAGTCGCCCTGCGTGGGCCGTCGTGCCGTTGCGAGCTGCTGCACTAGATCAGCGTTGGTCGTCTGAGGGAGTCATCAGTACGCCTCCGACATATACAGGCGCGGAAAGAACGCGCCTTGAGCGCCTCCAGCTCGCCCTCTTTCGTCACGTACTTGCGCCGCCACGTCGCCTTGGCATCCCCGTACGCTTTCACGCTCGTCTCAAACTTGTCGACCTGCTTCCATCGCGTGTCGAGCTGTTTGCGCATGTCGGTCAGCTTGTCTGTGAACCGCACCTCCGCCTCCTTGACCCGCTTGTCAAAGTCGAGCTGGATCTGGCTAAGCGCTTTGAGGCGCGTAATCAGGTTGTCGTGAAAGACGCTAAAGTTGGTAAACGGCTTCGTCTCGGCTTGGCCACCCTTTTTCTGCGCAGAGACTCAGACAAAGAGGCACGTATGAATACGACATACGTACGGGCGTCTTGTCTACGCCGAGGATCTTGTCCATGTACTGGTAGATGGTGAGCAACAGCGTGTTGCGCTCTGTCAGCTGGTCCCGGTACTGACTCTCGCTACTGAGAAGCGACTTTTGATCCTTGGCCAACCGTGCTTCGAGCTCATGCACCTTGGCGCGTAGTGTGGACAATTCGGACTCGGCCGTCTTCAAACTCGTTTGGGTGCTGTCAAGCTTTTCGGAAATTTGCAGACGGGATTGGGTCTGATTCCCAAGACGCGTCGTCAAATCGCGCACTTCATTATGAAGCCTATCGATCGCGATGTCGCGTTCGCGCGTGTTGCCCTCGCGTGCTGAAATGTCTTGGCGTGCCCGCGCAAGTGCGTCCTCGAGCGTCTGGATATCGCGTTTGAGCCGGTCCACCTCGAGCTGGAGTGAAAATTTGGCGGTCGTGTGCGAATCACCCAGTTTCTTCGACTCCTCTTCCTTGGTCAGGAGGGCGTCCTGCACCGCCCTGATATCAGACTGACGTTGCTCAAGAAGTGTCTCGCTCTTGGCAAGGTTGTCCAGTGCGGACTGGAGTGCGGATTCCTTGATATCAAAATTCCGTCGTTCATGCCGAAGCTGTGAATCATAGTCCTTTTCAACTTTGAGGAGTTCTTGTTCGAGACGCTCTCTTTCCTCGCGTTCACGTTTGACTTCTGTGACAAGATCTTCCACGTGGCGTGCCAACTCTTCCTGTCGTGATCGATGAGCGAGAATGTCCTGACACGTGCCATCATAGAGGTCTTGAAGGTCTTGAAGTTGCCCCTTGAGCGTGTTGACTTTCTGTGAGCACTGTGTTAGTCGAATAACGCAGTCCTATTCGGTCAACTCGCCTCCTTGAGAGCTGCCGCGAGTGCTTCAAGTCTTTCACGCTCAACGGTGTCGTCTTCACGAACGCGATTAAACTCCTCCTTCATGCGGTCGTTTTCCTCTTCCAGCATGTAAATTTGTTCACCGAATTTCTCGATCTCTCGATTAGCAGTTTCAATTTCTACGTCCTTCTCGTCCGCTTCCTTCTCGAGATGTTGGAGTGTGGCTTCGAATTTGGCGTGAAGCTCGTTCGTGTTTGCTTCGAGTTCGGAGATGTTGAGACGAAGTTCCTTGGACTCGACCTCCCGGTCTGCAAGTGCCTGCATATATGCAAGTGATCAATTGCACGTTGCAGTTTGAATGTGAGAGAGAGCCATACATCACGAAGTTCCTCAACCTGATTACGCGCTTCTTCAACCTCGCCCCGCCATTCTTCCTCGACCACGGCGACGATCCGATCATGCTGCGCGATCAAATCCTCGATCTCCTTGTTCTTCATTTCGATCTCATCCTCTCGTTGTGACAGCTCGATCATGGTAGCGGCCAACCTGTCACGCACGGAATTAAAATCCTCCTCAGCCGCCTCGCGCTCTTCCCGTGCTTCCAGTATTTGAGCTCGGCTTTCGCTCCGTTCTATCGACTCTGCTTCCCGCCTTCGTTGAATGTCCTCGATCTCCAGATTAAGGTGTGCAATCTCGTCCGCGAGCTCCTCCCTCTCGTCCTCCTTCCGCAGAAGCAGCTCGTTCTGGTCCTCCATCCGAACCCGTAGCGCCTCGTTCTCGACTTCGAGTTCCTCTAGCTTCTGTTGCCATCGCTCGCGCCTGTTGTCTCCTCTACTGCCAAACGAATCGTCCCCCCGTTTTTCGACAATATCGCGAAGCCGATCAATCTCTTCCACATTGTCCTCGAGTAACCCTCGAACGTTTTCCAACTCTTCCTCGAGTTCCTCGTTCCGGATTTCCGCCTGTCGTAAAGCGTCTTCATCCACCACAGACACGCGCCCTCGCCGTAGTTCACGAATCTCACGTTCGCGTTCCTGCAGCTTGGCCTCGAGATCGCGCTCCCGGTCGCGTGAACCGGTTCCGCGCTCCTTTTGTGAACGTTCTAGCTCACGCTCGAGTTCGAGCACGAGTCGTTTGAGCTTCTTGAGTTCAAGACCCCGTTGCTGCACCTCGACCTTGAGCGACACGTTCTGTTTCAAAGCCGCATCCACCTGGTCGGGGGCGAGCTGCGCCAACCGTTCTTCCAAAAAATGGACGCGCAGTTTTATGTTGAAGTTTTCCTTCTTGAGGTTATCGATGTGCTACGTAAACGGGGTGCGATGTGGGTTACCGTATGTAATCAAGACACATAAACACACCTTTTCCTGATCACGGAGGGTGAGGGTGACACCCTTGTTTCCGCTGGGAGTTGCCCGAGAACGTTTACGATTCGCAACGGGCGTGTCTGGACCATCTCCCCACTTGTGCCCAGGCGTGTCCAGAAAGTTGCCGCCCTCGTCTGCCTCGTCAGCGTCGTCGTGACCAGAGATAGCGAGTCGCCGGAGTGACGAGCCAGGCTCTTCTCCCCGCTTGCGTATACTGACGGGGGGTTGCAGATCAGGTGGTGAAGGGGTGGAAATCGGTGCAGATGATTGTCCGGTCGTATGTGAGGATACGGAGGGAACTCTGTGATTACGACCTGGTGTGGAGATTCCGGACACGAGCGAACCCAAGGAGAGATCGGGAAGGGTCATGGCAGATTGCGAAGAGGAGTCGGCACGTGCGGTCGACATGCTTTCCGAGTCGGCCGTGCAATATTATGGTAATCAGCTCACCGTCGTGGCGCCTGTTAATATCGTTATTTGGACAGTCCCTGTCGAAGCATGCACTGGTCTGCAAGAAACTCGGATTCCGCACAGTGCTAGCGGTGCCGTCCCAGGCAGAGTGGTAGTCGAGAGTTGAGCGCAAGAGCTGAATTGAACTACGCGAGAATTATCATCACGTGATAAATGTAAACATACACAACTAAATTTGGCGGAACCGACGGGACTGCAGTAGAATCGCTTTCCCACCTTCATCAGCAAACCAGTCCGGTTCTAGCTAGACCTACTTAGACCTAGCTAGGTGTATGAGATCTACCAAGGCCAAATAGATCTAGCTGTCCTTGTGAGGAAACAGCTTTTCTTGCAACTGGCCATAATTTCTAGCAAGATGTGCAACATCCATGCTGGGTCTCAACTCACCAATCCTCTGAGCATGGCCTAGCTAGGCCTTGCTTGGTCAGCACATATCTAGCATGGACACCCAGTCCTTGCTAGGCCATTTTTTACTTGTTACTGTATAATCAGCATAACTGGGACATCAAACTTGTCATCTGCATGGGGTAAATCCTGGTGGATCATCCATGCTGGCCTCTCCATCCTCACAACATCACCCCAGACCCTTCTAGCACATAGGCACAGTACAGCTGGTGTATTTGGTCTGACCTCAGGCTGAACACCACTCAAGCATGTGATATGGGGTAAATAATTCTATAATCTGACCATGTATAAATATTATGGGAACCTTACTGTGGACCAAAACAATGAGAGCAATCAGATATCAAAATAAATGCTTGGCCAGTGCCACCAATGGCCAATGGCCATTGTGTGGATGAATGCTGAGAATGAATTCCATTCCAAATGTGTCATTGGTATAGTTCTTATGGACCACTGTATATATGCTGAAAAACCACCAACAAATCCCACACAGACCCTCCAGTGATCTGATCCCTGTCAAGCCTTGGCAGGACCCTTACAAAAACTGGGCATGTAGGACTAGCTGTGCCCATTGCTTTTGTCAGTTGCTACACTGTAACTATGTATGTATACACTTGTCCAAAAAAAAAACACGGATGATCCCAATCCCACTCGCGCCACTGTTGTTCGTCGTCGTCGGCACACGTGGTGAACCCACGCGGCCAACGTGGGTCGTTGACCAGTCTCGCACAGACGTGATTGGAGAATCTCCATGATAGAGGCCTGCCGTTTTCAGTTAGATATTTGGCGCTGTCGAGAAGCTACTTGTCGGAAAGCATGTCTGGGGCTATGCCCAATACATCGTACCTGGCATGAGAGCGACGTGTTGAACAAGAAAACGACAGGGAGAACGCTCATAATGGGCAAAGACAAGGCCCTCTACCTAGGCTGCCTCTCGCACACACTCACCGGACTCATCTCCCACGTCACGAAATTTCCGGGTTTGATCTCACGCTGACCGGCAAAATGTACTGTCAACGCCATGGAGAGTCTCCAATGAAAGCGTTGTCGCAGTCTTGGGATGACAGGAAGAAAAGAGATAGACGGGTTCGCCAGAGGCTGTCGTAAGGCCAGGTGCGGGGAAGATTCCGAGCCTCGGAATCCGAGGTACTATCATATGCAGAGGTATTGGGCCAGTGATTGATATTGGGATGACCGCCAGTGGACATGGGTTCGTCGAACTCTCTGACTCACACCTGGCCTCTTCGTGGCTATGGTTGTGATATACAGGTCGCCATGGTTGGACTCCTATCCGAATGGTGATAGTAGTACATGCCAGTGTGGTGGAGGGGTTACGGCGCCTGGCACTCGCAGTCCTCGACGTCGGCATCCTTATGACAGTAGGTTAGTGGCATGTCCTTCCTTGCAAACGGTGTCCATGTTGATACTTGTGTCAGGCTCCGAGCCAGGTTCGAGTTTCATACCGAGAGAAACGATCCGCCCCCGTTGCAGCGCCCTTACCTCGGTTGCCATTCTTCAAATAGATTTCATCGTTGTGGTTCATACACTATGTCATAAATCATTTCATGCATATCAATCCTCTATCGCTAATCAAAACTTGCCCCGCCACGTCCCGAGATGAAGATAACGCGTGAGGAGCATCAAGCATACCGAATACAGCAGAATCCCGCCTACGATGACACTTGAGCACGTGTCGCACACAACATGGGAACGCACGTACCCGCGTACCAGCCGACAGCCTCAAATCCATCCGTCGCGGAATTGATCGCCCCGGAGATCGGCGTGCCTGCGATGGCACCAAAGGCGGCAAAGCTCAACAAGATCCCCGTGCGTCGGCCAACATCGCCTATGGTACCCATGGCCATTGCAGGCACAGGGAGGAGCGAGACGTATGTCCCACACGAAAATCTGAACGAGACGGGATCGGGGGATCGGTGCGTGTCCGAAAACGGATCAATTTTCGACGTACCCGTAAATCACAGAGATGGCGATGAGCCCACCCTTGCTCGTCACAAACGGCCATACGAACGTCATGGCTGCTGCCAAGCACGTGAATGGTACCATGACGGTGAGTGCACCTGCGAGGTTGCGCACGTCAATACCGACTCGGCAGTCGTACTTGCGACGTACCGATCCGATCGGCAAGAATCCCGGCGCTAATTCGTCCGAATGCGGAAGAACCGTTTGCGACAGCGATAAGATAGTACGCAAAGCTGTTTGGAATGCCGACTTGAACAGCGCTAAGCGGTACATACGTCAAAACTATCCAGGCGATGTCAGCCACACATCCAAAGGGAAAAGTGATGTTCAGCACGCACGTGTGTACAAGCCGAGGAAAGTTGTAATACTCGAAATACAATACACCAAGTATGCCAGATTTTTGAGTGCAGCCAGGTTAAGTAGGCCACCCTTCACGTTCACCGGCGGAAGCCGTCTGTCTATCGTCTCTCGGATATTCATCAATGATTGACCTCGAGTAAGGGTCATGAAAGCACTACTCACAAGATTCGCGATGCCAAGCAAAAATATCAAAATAAATCCAAAGACCCGCATGGTCCATGTAAACCTAGCACGTCGATGAGAACTGACGATGAAGAAAACGGCTGTGATACATACCCAATCTGGGGGATCATGTTTTGTGCCAAAATCGGGAACATCGTCCCTCCAACGGACGATCCGACAGCATTGACGCCAAGCGCCAGGCCTCTTCGTTTGGAGAACCAATGGGATACAATTCCAAACGCTGGCCCAAATAAAACACCACACCCCAACTATGCAACAGTTGTAGCGCCACGATCAGCAACCGCACCTGTGCAGTGCAAGAGATGACGCTCACCCCAACCCCTACTCCCTGCACCAAAAAAAACTGCCAATATTCCTTGCACTCTGCAATGAGGAACGTGCACGCCACAAGGACGCAACTAGCAATAAAGTATGGTATCTTGAAATATCCTAAGTCGAATAACCGTCCGGTAACGAGTCCCGGCAAGAAGACAAGCGCGTACTGGTGGCACCGTTTGCATCCAATCAACAGCGGCTCTCGGTGACAATCGGAGTCCGACTAACCTGTACAGAGCCGATCCATGCACTACAGAGTCCGCATTAATAACGCTGAGTTAGAACGAGTGAAAAGCCGCATACATGTCTGATGGAGTCTCATCAGGGAGCATGACTTCTTCGTAATACGCTTGAAATATCTGTCTGCGCATTAGTCTGTCGATTGAATGCAGACCGCTTCTAAGACTCACCCCCCATGCATTAACATATCCAAATCTGCCAGCCGCCAAAAAGACGCCAAATCAGCTAGATTAAATACAACGCAGAAAACTACCAACGCGCAACACGTCGTCAAGGCAGTCCTGCGATTCACGTTCCATCAGCACACGTCACTACCGAGAATGAGATAGCTCACGCACGCAAGAATGACAGTCCACGCCTTGAGACCCCCGTCGGGCGGATCGCCCGCGTACTTGGCGTACTTTCCGGTGAACTTGACCACATCTTTTTCTAGATCCACGTTTTCTGGGACCTTCTCGTCGTGAAGCGTGCGAAACTCTGTGGAAGAGGACTGGGATAACGGTGCAGAAGTAGTAGAAGGAAAGCCGTCGGCACCACGTTGGTCCGGCGCGTCGTTTCGAACTCGAGCGAAAACTTGATCTTGTGAATAATTCATGGTAAGGATGCACAGCAACGAGGGCTGACACAAAACTGCTGCGTCGGTCAACTATGCGGTAAGAGATTTTCGAGTACAAACCTGAATCGAATAGATGTAGATCGAATGCAAATAGTCTCCTGAAAACCAGGCACGAAAAAAAAACCAAATGGATCTATGCGCAAGATACGAAGCAGGACGCCGTGTGAATGATATGCAGACTGAGGTATGCCTCTCATGATTTATACTTGAACATAGGGCTCATCCTTGAGCCGTACGTGGGACGACAGCTGTTCGGCCAGCGCGGCCTACCGAAGATGGAGTCAGCCATAGAAATGGATGACTGATCCGGTCCTGGTGCTCGACGGATGCGGCAAGGACCCTACGGTCGTTCGGTGAATGGAATTGATTACGGCAAATGAACAAAGCCGTTCGACATACCTCCCGTATCGAGCGGTGGGAAATAACCAGTCATTACGGTTGGGTGCGCTATAGTCTCCGAAATTTGACCAAAAAAAGGGGCGCAGCTGTCTGAAAAAGCGAACGGATGCGTCCTGTGAGGCATGGCTGCTGGGGTGTGTAACCACAGTGGGGAACCAAGCTGAGCAGTTCACCTGTCCAAACTGGTGCCTCCACTTGGTAAGGCGATCGATGATAAACGTGCGTGCAATGCAACTGCACATGATAAACGATACATTTTCCGGCGCCCACGCAGCCAGGTAGACTGGAGATCGGTGTGTGGTCGAAAGGCAATCGGGCGTCTCTCAAAATAGAAATCGTTGACTAAGGTTGGTCTAATAACTCCGCTCAATACCGTTTATACGCTGTATATACGGTAGGTCAAGGCGATGCGACCTCCACCATACCCTCTCTTCTCAAGTTGCCGGTAGCTTTGCAAAGTGACTTGCTCGCCGGACCGCCCATGCCAATGACCCCGCATGACTGATCTCTCTTCCCCTGCCAGCCTCGGCGTGCCCGTCCACCCTCAGTCAGCTGCACCGCACCCGTTATCTCCGTCCGTGAAACGTCACGACCGTGGAGTGGACCAGAGGTAAGCGTATTACATCGACGAGGGGTATGTCGGCACCGCGGTCTTCATATTGTAACAGGTTCCGTGACACCTCAACCTGTCTCCACGCTGCCCCATTCGTCATCCAGGCCCAGGGCACGTAGCTCATGATTATAGTTCATCGCTGGACCTACATGTAGCCGTGTCTCAAGGCATCCGTACGAACGGCGTTCATATTACGCATCCATCGACGATAGCCCCCCGCTTGCCAGACCTCGGATGATCCATCGATTTGGATCACCGTCGATGTGTATCCCCTTTTGCGCAAGTTCGGGTGTAATCTTTTCATTTCGTCTTTGATCCAGGTACGTGCTGAGAGTTGTTTAATCGGTTCGGTTTATAAAAGGCAACTTTTGACGACGATGCTGACCATACTCGGATTATAGTACGTCCTATGTGTCATCGGTATCATATATGCGTCACAGTTGAACCGGGTGGCAATTCCACCGAGGGCCAACCACGAACGATCAATATTTACACGGCCCAATTCGGCCCATTCTCCTCATTGGCTTTGTAACATACATTCCACCTGTACTTCAGTTGCCTATCACCCCGAGGCTCAGAACCTCCCCCACCATACGCCGAGATGCAACCTGCGCGTCGGCAACAACAGACACGCAGAGAACAATACAACACCGCCGGCATACCAGCCCACGTCCTCAAAGCCGCCCGTCGCGACATTAAGCGCCCCCGATATCGGTGGACCAGACACGGCACCTATCGCAGCGAGACTCATCAACAGGCCCGACCGTCGGCCGACGTCGCCGATGCCGCCCACGGAGATGACGGGCACGGCAAACAACGAGACGTAGGCCCCGCAGGAAATGCTGCCACACGTAAACCACATGAAGAAAAACGCTGGTATCACGCACCCGTATAGCGCAGAGATGGCGACCAGCGCAGCCTTGCTCGTCACAAACGGCCACACGAACGTCATGACAGCCACGACGACCGTGAACGGGATCATGACGTTGAGTGCACCTGGCGGCACCGTCATCGTCGATAACACCCTGTTCACTCGCAGCGCACCGATACGATCAGCGAGAATCCCAGCCAAAATTCGCCCAAAGGCCGAGGAGCCGTTAGCAATCACGTCGAGGTAGAATGCGAAACTGTTTGGAATGCCCGCTTCCACCGCACTAATGGGTATATAGATTGTCGCTGTGCCCAATACATCAGCAACGTATCACGGACAGGCTGAAGAGAGACGCACCGGTGTATAACCCAAGGAAAATAATTATGCTCGACAAACAGTACACCGCGTAAGCTGGGTTCTTGAGTGCGTTCCAGTTGAACAGGCCAGGGTCCCGGCACATGAATCGGCAGGAGCCGTCTATCCATCATCCGTCGTACGCCATCGGCATGAAAATGTGGGTCCATGCACTTGGCAGCAAGTACTCACAAGATTTGCCGCGCCAAGGAAAACAATGTGTATAAACCCAAAAACGCGCATGATCCACTTGAATCTAGCGACAAATCATCGCAATCGATGAGAAAGAATGGGTCGTCAGACATACCTAATCTGGGGAATCAAGTTCTGTGCCAAGACCGAGAATATTGTCCCTCCTAATAATAATAAATTCTGCGTGTACGTCGTGCGTTCCCATCGGTGTCTGCCCGCGATCGTGCCATTTGTCTAGCGCAAGACCCAGTTGCTGCTGCTAACTTTTTTGAATTCCTAGTATGCCTTTGTTTTGAGCATCCGCTTGGATGGGATCACGGGACACGGCAGTCTGGCTTTAAAGGTGGTCTGTCTGTTCCGAGTACGTCTCCGCTCGTCCGCCCCCCGTCCTCGACCGCCTCCGCAGTGGACCTCTATGCCACCATGCCACATGACACGCACGCGATGCGGAGCCAGCGCTGCGCGACAGCCGCCCCGAGGACAATCGTGTCGACGACACCTCCCTGTCGTCCCCATCGTGTATATACATGCCCCCTTCTCTCGTCGTGGTGAGGCCGATCGTTTTGCATAGCCTCAGACACGTCGCCGGATTCGTTTTTGCCTCCGGTGCGTCACATGTATACGCCCAGGTCCGTTGGCTGATTGTCACCGACAGTTTGACGTTCAGGTGTATTTGGGCCTCTGCATCACCATTCCATCGCGCGCGTTGAAAGGGAAGCGAGACGGGGTGGCGGCGGCGACAACAACAACAACGTGACGACCGTGGTGGTATCACGGTTGTCACGCCGTTGTTGTTGTCGTCGTCGGGTGAGACGAGAATAGGCAGTCAGACAGGCGGCAGGCAACAGAGGATAGGCCCTTCGTGTGTACAATTCAAGTTCAAATTTATTTTCACTGGGCTACTGAATGATTGAATGAAGGTATAAGGGGGTCGAGGACTGGTGCCTCCGTGCGCCGCTACGATCAAGTTTAAGTTGGAAGGAACGGGCTTTAAACTTGTGCAGCCTGGCTCAGCTAACGTGAGTTAGGAAATCCATGACTCAGCGGTGCCACGAAGCAAAGTTCAAGGCGTCCTACCAAGTAGTCTAGTCCCAAATGACGCAGCAAGCTTCAACGATCATGAAACCCAAGGAAAACTTTCATTTGATTACATCAATACAACCGGTATTACACCATTGTAGGTCATGTCCTTTGATTTCGCGAACGAATAGATGGCCAGGTATATTGTCATGCAAGAAGAAATGAGAAGAATGAAAGAAAACGATGAAAGAAGTATGCAGCAGTTTCATGTTATATCACATTTTCACACGGCAGATTTTCTGATGTTGTTGGTATCACGAGGCCTATGCAACATGTCAGACGACCGCGATACAACCACGCAAATAAATCTCGACTTACGATGCCAAGAGCTTCCTTGATCGTGCCCGCGAGCACCTTGACGTGCGCAGGCGCAAACATGGAGTCGTGCGCACCCGCAGCGACCTTCATGTCCAAGTTTTTGATGCGCGCATCCCAACCGTTGTGATCGTCCGCGCCAGTATCAAAGTCGCTGGCATTCCCACTGCGGTACCACGATCGGTCTTTGGGAACGATCAACGTCGTGCGCCCGTCGTAGTGCGGTGGCTCAAAGTCGAACATGAAATCCAGGTTCTTTCGGATCTCCGTGCAGAGCTTGTTCTTCCAAATGTCTCCGATGTCCGGGAAGTTGGACGAGATACGGTCGATGCAACGCTGCGTCCAGTCCGTGGATTTCAGACTCTGGCGTTCGGCGCTCGGGATGTAGATGGGATCCAGAAGAATGAGATGCTCCACTTGATCTCCAGCCCGGACAAGTTTGTCTGCGATGGAGAGCGCCACCTGTCCGCCGAAGGAATAACCAGAGATGATATAGGGGCCCTGAGGTTGGACTTTCTTGATCAGAGTGATGTAGTGATCCGCCATGGATTCGATGGTCGAGAAACCAGTAGGCGAACCAAAGTGTTTGTCACCGATGGCGTACATCTCATTGGGCATGTATGCACCGATACGCATGAAAGGGGTTGCCATTCCCGTGATGTCGTGCACGAAGTAGACACGGGGGCGAATACCCTTCTTCTTGATCGGCAAGAACTCGATGAGGTAGTCTGCGTCGGCGTCCTCGGCTTCTATGATCGCTCGCGAATCTTGTCCCATGGAGTCGACAATCAAGGTGCCGAGCTCCCGAACGGTGGGTCTAGCCAAGAAGATGAATATTTCAACGACTGGCTGTTCTTGTAACAACTCACCTCAAGTAAATGTGATTCAAACCAATGTGAACACCAAAAGTCCTGGAGATGATACCGGCAGCTTGGACTGCCATCAGTGAGTTCAACCCAACGGCGAACAGGTCGTGGGCAACGCCAAAGCTGCCGTTGTGGACTTTCAACGTCTTACTGAAGATGTTCATCAGCTCCACCTCCACGTCGCCCGTGGGAGACCCCATGTCGGCATTGAGATCGGGAGTGAATGCTGCAAGGTCCATCTGTTTCAGCGTATTTCGGTCAATCTTTCCGCTCCGCGATGTGGGGAGTTGAGGAAGAACGGCGACGAGGGATGGGTACATAAACCGAGGAAGACGCTCAGCAACGAAAATTTTCAATGCTTCTTTGTGGTCGTCCACTTGGCTTTGAGCTTCACCCTTGAATTCCACGAAAGCGACAATCGCGGGCGCATCTTGCACGGTGCGGATGACAGCTGCACCACGTTGCACGGCAGGATACTTGGCAATAGTGTCTTCGATCTCCCCGAGCTCGATGCGCTGGCCCCGCAGTTTGATTTGCCTGTCAGCACGTCCGCAGTACTCGATGTTCCCATCGGTGCGGTACAAAGCGATGTCACCAGACTTGTAGATCCGTTCGCCGGGCACGAAGGGGTTGGCGATGAATGCTGCTGCAGTAAGCTCTGGTTGGTTGAGATACCCGCGAGCAAGCTGAATGCCACCAATGTAGAGCTCTCCTTCCACGCCAACGGGAGTAGGACGAAGATGCTTGTCTAAGATGTAGATGCGGCAATTCGGCAAAGGACGGCCAATGACGCCGGTCAGAGTCGAAGACTTGACGTGGGATGACACGCAGTCGACGGAAGCTTCTGTGGGACCGTACATGTTGCGCAAGGTGACACGTCCGGACCAGTCTTCGATGAGTTTCTTCCCAAGCGCTTCACCGGCGACGACAACAGTCTTGAGAGCAGGGTATTCATCGACGGGCACAACAGCGAGAATGGAAGGTGTGACATGCAAAACGTCGATGCGCAGAATACGAAGGGCCTTGGGAATATCTCCAAGTACGAGCTCCTTCCTCCCTGTAACAAGAGTTGCACCATGCGCGAGCGTCCCAAAGACGTCGACGACGAAGGGGTCGAAAGTATACGCCAACGAAGACATGACACGAGCACCTTGCGTGAAACCATAAACGCTCGAGTTTTGCACGAGATTTGCAATCGAGCGATGCTCGATCATAACACCCTTGGGCTTTCCAGTACTGCCGCTGGTGAACCTATGGGAAATTGATTATATAACGGAAGAAAAGGACGGGAACGAAGAACCGTACATGATATACGCAAGGCTCGACGGTGAAAGTCCCTCTAGCTCGAAGTTCTCCGGGCTGAACCTGAGGAGTCGCTTTTGATAACTCGGGTCGTCGATATACGCGATCTATTCGGTATTTAGAGCTTGAACGCCATTAATTTGAATAGAATTGCGCACCACAACTTTCGACGCCAAACTCTTTTGGAACACGCGAGATTGGTTTGACGTGGTCAACAAGACCTTGGCACCACATTCGGAGATCATGAGCTCCTTTCGGAGCGTCGGGTCATCTGGATCCAGTGGTACGAAGGCACCTCCAGCTTTGAGAACCGCCAGAACACCGACGACTTGACTGATACCACGGTCAAAGCACAGGGCCACAACGTCGCCGACTTGCACTCCTTGCTGAATCAGAGACTGTGCGACCCGATTGGCCATCTCGTTGAGTTCCTTGTAGGTCAGGGACACATCCTCAAACTCGAGAGCCGCGACAGATGGTGTTCTCTCAGCCTGCTCCTCGACCAAACGGTGAAGATAGGTTTCCTTTGTGGTCACATCGATTGTCGAAGAGAGCTCCTTGATGAGGCGCTCATGCTCGGATTCACCGACGACGGAGATGTCCTGAATCTTGCTTTCGGGGTTGTTTCCAAGGGTTTCGACGAGCGAGATGTAAGCGTCCAAGAATTGACGGGCAGATCCCTCAGTGTACAAGTGGTTATCGAATCGGAGCATGACGTGACCACTGCTCTGGTGTACGGTGAGCAAGAACTCGTATTGCTCCTCACCATTCGGAAGCTGAACCGTAGATTTTGCAGCAATGTGGTTGGAGTCGAGCTGAGACATGATCTCCATGTTCATTCCTCCAGGTGCGAACAGATGCTTGAAGTATCCACGGCTGCCAGAAGTCGAGTTGCCCAAGGCAACGAGGTCCTCGTAAGTCACTTCGTCATGGGCTAGGCAGTCAATGAGAGAAGTCTTGAACGTCTTTATGTACTCCGCGAACGACTGTGTCTCGTCGATGTCCGTCTTGATTGGTAGCATGTTAGCAAAGAAGCCAACGACGTTTGTCAGCATAGGGAGGTTACGCTGAGTGACTGCAGTCCCGACGATGAAGGTGGACTGGCCAGAGTATTTGTGAAGGAGGAGATTGTATGCTGCGAAGAATCCAGCAAAGGGCGTGACGGCAGTCGACGAGATCAACTTGTGGTATTGTTCGAGCGGGCCAACACCAATTCTGGCCTCGATCTGCGTCATTGGTGCGAGTTCGTGCTCAGATGGCGTTGCGAGCGTGAGATGCAGAGGTTGCGTATCGTCCAGTCTTTCCGACCAGAATTGAAGATGTTGTTCACGTAACTCCGCTCTGCGATCGGATGTCTTCAACAGCCAGTCACTGAAGTCAGAGTAATGGATGTCGACTTCGGGTAAGCTTCCTGGACCATCCAAGTAGAGCTTGAACATCTCGTAAAAGAAGAGACCTAGCGAAGCCTCGTCGATAATGATGTGGTGAACGACGATGCTGAATGCCCATGCATTGTCACCGAGGTCGAACATGGTGGCGATCATCAGTGGGAGCTGGTCGAGCTTGAAGCTCGGGTCCTTGTTCAGAGCAATACTGATCTCGTAAGCCTTGGTTGCCGAATCAGGCTCCCCGGAGAGGTCGACGAAGGATGCTTTGAAGTCGATGTTGGGGTAAACGGTCTGTTCGAGCTTCTCCAGTTCCTCGTTCCAAGCAAACGCCGTACGCAAGACGCCGTGGCGCTGGATAACCTCGGACATAGCCTCTGTCATACGGTCTATGTCGATGGGTGTCTCTGAGCTGACGGTCACGAAGTAGCCCTCGTGTGTGTCCCAGTGAGTGGCACCATAGCGAGACATGCTGGCGTCGATCTTACTGGCAGACCGTTTGCGCGCATTGTCGTGCTCGCGCTAGACGGGATGTTGGCCAAGCGTCACACCAAAGACCAAAACAATCATACCTGAGCCAACCAGATACGGTACTGATGGGGGGACGCATCCGTCGTGTAGGGTTCGTCGTAGGCGAGACGATCGTTGAGGATAGGAATGAGAGGATGCCCATATTTAGCCGCACCATCGTTCGCAGCCAGACTTTCGCTGCCCCCAATGCTTGCACCAGCCTTGGCCAACATCTCGTTGAGAGCGCCGATCGTCATCGAGCCGAGCAGCTCGATCTGACTAACTTGAATTCCAAGACGGGACTTGAGCTGGTTGCTGTACCGGGTGGCTAGAGTCGCTTTTAAGCAACGTTCTGTACGAATTACATCTAGACTCACCTCCAAGAGAGTCCAAACCGAAGCTGGTGATCAATGCATTGTCACTTATCTGGTCGACGCTCATGCTCAGCGACGCAGCAAGTAGTGAGGCGGGTGTGTCTGCATCGCCGGCTCCATTTCCTGCAGCACCGCCGGCAGCGAGGTATTGCTTGGGTAGCAGGTGCCCATACAACAGCGGCTCACAAACGGGGAACGTCTCCGGAACGTCGTTTATGGCGAGCATCGGTACATAGTGAGCGATCTTGCGAACGAGCGAGTCACCGATAAAGTTGCAAACTTGCGCCGTCGTCATGCCGGTCTTTGTGAGTT
Source organism: Boletales sp. KT-2023a (assembly GCA_038090395.1). Taxonomy (NCBI): domain Eukaryota; kingdom Fungi; phylum Basidiomycota; class Agaricomycetes; order Boletales; species Boletales sp. KT-2023a. Next base: position 21,723 of record JBBPMP010000162.1, on the reverse strand, counting down.
GAGTGGTGTTCGCCTTCCCTCTCGTGGCGAGCACGAGGCGTTTGAAGACACCCGAATCGGTGATAGGTGGGAAGGACATGGAGATGGTGTTTGGGATCTTGTCAGCAATTCGGTCCAAGTATCTTTCAATACAGTTAGCATCTAACAACGTCGAACTCCCAAGCAAGATACTCACAATTGCGAAGCACAGTATGCAGCTTGGCCAGCGTTGCCGAAGACGGATCCGATGGTGGAGAACAACAGCAAGAAGTCGATCGATGAAGGATCGATGCAACCGAGGAGTGTGTCCAGGACGGCGACCTTGGATTGGTAAACGTCATCGAACGATTGCTGTGTCAGGTTGGTGAACTTGGCGTCGCGAAGGACGACAGTCATGACAAAAATACCGCCAATCGGCCCGGTTTCCTTGGCGTGTGTGACGATATTGCTGGTCTTCGCTTTGTCGTTGGCATCGGCAGCGACCACGTCAACTTGGACACCAGAGTTACGCATATGGAGGATGTACATGTTGTCGACTTTGGTAAGACCTTTCGGCCCGCGACGACTTGTCAGGAAAATGCGCCGGGCGCCGCGACATGTCATCCAGTAGGCGATACGCACGCCAAGTTCGCTGCAACCGCCAATAAGAATGTACGATTTGCGGGGGTCGAAGAGTTGTCCGCTTGGGTCGATCCTGACAGTGAAGCTGTGTGCAGGAACAATGACCAGGGAGTCGACGTCACTCGAGGTGGACCTCCTGTATGCAAACATTGGCAGTTGGCGCGACGAAGTGACGAAGGGATCTGATGCATGACTCGAAAGCAAAGCCGATATGGCGGGAATGAGGTAGGCCGGAGACGTCGCTGCGAAGCGGTTGACATCCAAGATGTGCGTAGACGCGACACCAGAAGGAATTTGGGGAGCTTCGTCGGATTGGACATGGAAGTAGGATCCGAAAGGCGAAAGGTACTCGAATCCTCGAGCGTATGGATTTTTTCCACTGCTGTTGAAAACGACGTCGAATTGAGACATGGCTCCTACTCTTACCCATTCTGCGGCTGCGAGGGAGAGATCACCAATGATGACAATGCTGGAGGGCGATATGCCGAGTCGAACAGAGAGTTTTTCCCCTTCTTGCTTATTTTCGACGGTGACGAAGACCTTTGCTCCAAATCGTTTGGCGACCTGTATTGCGGCAGAGCCAACAGCTACGAAACGAGCAGTGAGCCAAAGTCAGACATTACGTTACTAGATTACCTGATGAGCCATTGTGAACAAGCACGGTCGAAGAGGACGAGATGGAAGCACGGTTAACGAGACCAATCCACGCTGCAAGGAAAGTGACAGGCACGGCAGCCGCACCCAAGCCGTTGACACCCCTTGGCACCGCAGTCACCGCGTTCTGAGGGACGATGAGAGTATCCGCAGGAGTCTGGCAAGCGATGCCCACAACCTACGCAGTTTGACGTCAGAGTGTGCACACGACATAGTTGAAACAGCGTACCTGGGCGCCCACCTCCACAAGGTCGGCTAATGCTCCACGTGACTTGACAACGCCGCAGAACGTTAGAGCAGAGTCCGAAGCAGCGCCGGGCTTGATGCCCATTGCCTTCACCTCGATCTCCACATCCGAGGGTTTGAGCAAAGGCGGAAAATAAGCGGCTAAGGAACCGGATGCCCCGGTCAAACCAACAGCAGGGATAGGAATTGGCCTAATATCTGCACCGCCATGCACAAGCCGACGAACGAAAACGTCGCCGTTCTTGCCGATCTTCATATGTTGCTCGATGAGAAGTAAGTTCTTGCGAAGATCGTGTACGATCTTCTCGCGCGCAGCTTCGTCCAGGGTGTGATCTTCGAAAAGTACCGAGTATACCTGGTACTCGGGTGATTCCGCAATAATACATGATGCTATGCCTAGAGCACCAATGCCAGCCGCGTCGTCATTCCCAGTGATCCACAACTCGGCATCGGAAGAGATGTTCTTCGCAATCTCGATGAGATCTCCTTCTTGACCGTGCTCAAAGGGTTGAACGATGACAGTCTTGAATGGACCGGCAGCGATGGAGAGGGTTGGTGCGGAGATCTTGGCATACAGAAGTGCCTTCCCGTCAATGAAGTCTGAGACTTGGACGACGGCTCCCGCGATCGAAGAGAACTTGTTGGTCAGAATGGATAGTGTCAGCGGTTCGACGCTGGCGTCTTCAACTTTCACGCCAGAATCTACGTTAAGAAATAAGGATATTGTTCGACCAGGCGATCTAAATCCAAAACTTACCAGTTACAGAAAGGAGGACAACACCGTTGCTTCCAAGAACATTCGTAATCGAGGCTAGGTCCACCTGGACAGCGGAGAGATCAACGTGGTGCAACGCCACATCGAAACTAAAAGGAGTGTCAAAGCTCGGCGTATGATCCAAGTAGAACCTACTCACCTGCAAAGCACGGAGCCTGAGACATCCTCGCCAAGGGTCCAAGATTCGAGCACGAGAGACTTCGCATGGGGGTGATGTACAGCCGCCGTCTTGGCGTCCGCATCCTCAGGGGTGCCAGAGACGCAAAAGTATTCCACGACGACACCAGACTTGTCGACGAGCGCTTTCAAAGTTGGGTCTAGGTCAACAGCAATATTCGAAGTTTTCGACAGATCGGCAACTCGGATGACCTTTCTGCCTGCAGCGGCTGCGTCGAGTGCAAGCGCCTCGAAAGCCGAACCAAGAGTCGTTGATGATGGCGATAAATTGAGCGATGAAGGGAAAGCCTTTGGTTGCCACAGGGTAGTCAGACGCTCCTCGCGGCTGTTGTCCGTGATGACAACAGGTTCCGGGTCGGGCGCACGGGCAATTTCGAAGCCCTCGATCGTGAAGAGAACTTTGCCTTCCGAGTTGGCGATAACGTAGTTCGACCGGAAAGGACCAGTGGGTGCCCACATGACATTCTGGAAGTACGTCCAGATACCCTTCTTGATTTCGGAATCGAGGTCCAGCGCATCGCGAGAGTCCCAGCGTCTGATGGAATCAATCTTGACTGGAAGGAAAACGGCGTTAAAGTCGAACTGCTTGGTCTCCATGTTGATAAACATGGCAAGACCGCACTGCGTGATGCTGTCCAGAATACCTGGGTGAATGACGTAGCCTTTGCCGAAAACGTCTGGGGTGCCTTCGGGGATTTCGAGGTATGTTAGGTATCCTTTGCCGCCCCAGCTCGTCTCGTCAGGGATTTCGTGTACAACCTTTAGGTAATTTCTGAAATGGTCTTGGTAACGATAAGCTGAAGGGATGACTTCGTAGAACTCGTCCCCGGTGACGAAGCCCTGAGAACGAGCAAGTTTAGCCTGGAAGTCGAATGTGCGAGGTGCCTTCGGGTCGTAAGCAGGGTTGACTCGAGAGAAGGAGCCACTGGCGTAAACGGAATCCAGTATGATGGCACCGTTATCAAAGATGGGGGTAGTAGCCGCCTTGAACTCCCACTTGTCGCCGTTGATCACACATCCAGCGTGCCCCGGAAGCGAACCAGGACCACTGAGAACGAGCGGCTTGTGGATCGCAATGTTATTGACGACCATCGCGCCATTCTCCAAGATACTTTCAACATATCTATGACGGAATGTTGAGTGTAAAGCGATAAGGAAAGTGATTGAGCATACCCGGATGCCGGGAATAGGACTGCGTCGAACACAATGTGGCCAGTCAAGTCGGGGTGACTGTCAACACTGACACGGAAGTGGGCAGGAGCAATGGGCCTGGGCCTCTCCCTGAGCCGCTGAGATTGTTGTAATCCGGATTCTGCCCAACAGTTCGATTTATTGTAAACATAGTCAGGGAGCTTCGCTTTCACGAAGTCAGTAGAGCCTTCAGGAGAAGCGTACAAGGCGTCGAAGTCGATGTTCTTGAAGCCGGTGCTAAGAAGATTACCTATGCCTTCCAAAAACTGGTAGTGTTCGCCGGTGTTCTGGGCGGGGACCTTGGGATTCGGTCGACGAATCAACGAGATTGGTTCGCCTCCGCACTGCTCGATGTAAGACTTCAAGACTGGGTGTGGTGCGATCTCCAAGAACCGAACGCCATCATGGCCTTCGTCAGAAACGATCTTGTTGATAGCAGTTCCAAAGAGGACCGGACGACGAATATTATCCCAGCAGTAGTCCACATCCAGGTCTCGGTCAAGCCACTTTCCGTCGGTCGTAGACATCACGCGCGCGATGGGCGTCTTCGTTCCCTGACTCAGAGGTGTCTCCGCTATCCGTTGCTTGAACAACTCCTCTTGTGGCTCCATGAGAGGTGTGTGGAAAGCACAACTGACTCGAAGCTTTGAATTGAATATTTTATCGTTGGGATCGTTCGCCAGTTCGATGATATCGTCAACCAGTTCGTGGGTACCGGCGACACTGACACCCTGCGGAGAATTGATACCAGCGATCCACAGTCCAGAAGTCGCTTTTGCCCGTGAAAGAACCTTGCGGATCATCGTCTTAGTCTTCTGTACTCCAACACCGAAAGCAGCCATGGCACCATTGCCCTCTGCGCGTGTCATGGCGGCCGCACGGGCAACTGCAATCCCAACCGTCATTTCGCGATCATAATGTCCTGAGGCATATCCCATGGCAATCTCCCCGATACTATGCCATAGTTAGCGATTGCCATAAAAACGGATATTCCACCCACCTATGTCCGACAACAAAGTCGTACTTGATGCCAAGGCTCTTCACAAGATCCACCAATGCCATCTGGAGGAACACCAAGGATAATACGACCTCCTGGACAGGCCACATCGTGTTTGGAGGCAATTTACACTCAACCCCAGGAAGGAACAGGCCAGTGCGCTCAAGCATCGAATCTTGACCATACTTCTCGACCAAAATGCGATCGTTTTCTAGAATGGAAGTAAGGAAGGAGGGATAACTCTCCGCGAGCTGACGACCCATGTAAATGTGCTGAGGTCCCTGGCCAGAGAATACCAAGCAGAGCTTCGGACTAGCATTGGAGTTCCGCAGGACAGGCTTCGAGAATTTCAGCGATGCGTCGAGCGAGGATCCGATAGAAAATGCACGACTTGGATAAGCACGAGCTTGTCGCGCCAACGCGCGAGCGACGGAACGGAGTACGCGGGCCTCAGTCACACCATCGTAAGCGCTCGCAAGATGCTCTTGCCAACGGCCAAGAGTTGGTTCCGTGAGGGAGCCGACGGAGAAGAGGTATAGCGGCTTCTTCTGATTAACCGGTGTGATGCCGGACTTTGCGAGATCGGTAACAGTTTCCACGGTCTCCAACACGACGTGCGCATTTGATCCACCGACACCATACGACGAGACTGATGTCACCCATGCACCGTCGGCCGCAGCCATCTCTGGTGTGAAGCTCTCCAGCTGGTAGAAGTATTGATTACCGGCCACGAAAATTGATAAAGTGCAAACCACTTGCCTCCGTCTGCACTTGCATCTTCAGAGCAGGGAAATCGATCTTGGGGTTGGCTTTGGTGAACCGGATGTTTGGAATGATTTCTTTGTGATGCAACATCAAGGATACTTTAACCAAACTTGCTAGAAAACTGCATCCTTCGGCATGTCCGATGTTTGCCTTGACGCTTCCAACCCTGAACGCGATCATGAGCAACATGACAAAAAAAGTGCATTATGATAACATACCTAAGAGGTTTTTGCGCACTCCGCCCTTGCGAGAATACTTTCCCTGCGGCATTCACCTCAATCGGGTCACCCACCTTTGTCCCTATGGATCGAGATCAATACCCAGAGTTCACTACCGGCTTGCGGAACACCCACCAGTAGCATGTAATTCCACGAAAAACGCCTCCGACGGATGCCTCCCTGCAATACGGTAAGCCTCCTTGATCGTTTCTGCTTGCATATCCCCTTCGGGCATGGTTAAACTCTTTCCCTTTCCATTGGCATTGATGGCACTGCCTTTGATGACGGAATAAATTTGATCGCCGTCTGCGAGCGCGCGATCAAGCCGTTTGACAAGGACAGCCGCTACACCCTCCGCACGCGCATATCCGTCAGCAGACGCGTCAAATGATTTACAGGACCCAGTAGGAGACAAAACACCGAGCTTGGAGAATGAAACGGTATGTTCGGGATTTATAACAGTGTTCGCACCTATGCCGTGTCAACATCACGGTGACCACAAGAATATCAGCCACTCACCGACGATCAGCGCCTGATCCACCTCTCCGAGTTTGATCGAGCAAAGTGCGAGGTGCATCGCGGTAGCTGATGCCGAGCAAGCTGTTTTACAAAAAGTCAGGAACAATGGTAGCTTAGTATCGGCTTAAAGACGTACCAGTGTCTACGGTTAGTGAGGGTCCACGCAAGTCAAATGTGAAAGATATGCGATTAGCCCGGATGGAGACGCAGCGCCCAACGCCAGTGTAGTTGTTAACTTCATAACGTTCATCGTCGAGTTCTTCGGCAGTCGTCAACAAGTTTCCAAAGAAGACACCCGTATTCGACCCTCTGTAATCGATGCCCGAGTCTTGTAGTGCCTAAATGACCTTGATAAGCGATTTCGATGAGATGATAAAACAAAAGGACAAACCGCCTGTGAAGCTTCCAGTGCGAGCCTGATTGCGGGGTCAAAGTTTGCCGCTTCTTTCGTGTTGATGCCAAACTCGAGGGGATCGAATTGATCGATACCGTTGACAAAGCCTAACTTGGTGATATGGTACTTCCCGGGTTCGTCCTTGCCACCTATACGATGGAGCACGAGGTCACCGATCACAGTAAGCGAATGGTGGCAAGATCAACGACGTACCATACCACTCTTCGTGATTCCACCTGTCAGACGGCGGTTTTATCATTCCATCGCCCTTGACGTGTTTCAGTAATCGACAGAGACTGAAAGGCAAAAACTCACCTTGTTCCTTAAAAAATCGTAATACAAGTCTTTGTTGTCGGATCCTCCAGGGAATTTACAGCCGATACCAATTATAGCGACGGGGACTTGAGCGGACATGTTGAACTATTGATGACTTCGTGAGTAGTGTTACTGATTGACGGTGGACGACAATGATAAGTTAAAACAGTGGGAAGAAGGTAGATTTGGTGCGTTTTTGCGATGGATGATGAAAAAAGGAGGGTTCTAGGACTCGTTGTCGCCTTAGCGTCTAGTTTAAGTAGCAGGAGTCTGGGCAGCAATGAATAAATCGTGAAGTCGGGTACCTAATAGGCCCCATCAACTAAGCTATGCGCCACGTTAGCAACAATGATCAGATATATCAATATGGTAACCGGCGGTTTTTCCGTGGATATATGCAACATCTGTCAGCCACTCACCACGAAACCCCCACATTACACGTCAGGCAAGCTTCATGCAACACCGAAATTTTTGAAGACCACCGATCACTGCAAGACTAGCAATACAAGACGGCTTGCAGTACGATTTAGCAACTGTTTCCAAAAAACCTGTGCCTTGCTCTAGGCTCGTCCAAGAAGGTTCCGTAATGTCGACACGAGGCTCTTTTCTGGGCTGTGTGGAAGCTATAACGATTGCTGTGCCATCATCATTTAGCCCACACGAGTCGAAGGGGTAAATAGTAGAATAATGATGAAAAGTTCCCTCGATCGATGAGGCAGTGGCACGGTGACAGCGGGACAAGTGACAGGTGTCACATGCAAGACTAGGTTTATCGCCATATTCGGAGTTTGAATTATGGAAGCTGGACAAAGATCTGCTCCGCGACATGTCCACTGGCAAGGTCTATGGATAAACTAGTACGGGTGCAGTGCCTCAGGCGTTGCTCGTGAATCAAAATCTGAACCCTTCAAGGATGCGGCCCGGGCCAGTGGGATTGGTTGGCATCACGGGTGGCCATGGCCACACCAACTTTGATGAAGGCACAGAGCTTAACCGCAGCATCGATCAACCTTAACACGTCAGCCGCACTGTGTCCAACCTGGCCGGATACGGTCAGCGAATTTTTAGTTCGTACATCAATCTCAATTCTCCATTCACACTCTCATGGTATTCCGAGCATGCAAGTATGTCTTGTCTGAAGAGACTAGTAAACTGATACACAGTATCGTCAAGGACCTATACGTGTGGTGCGCAATAGAAAACGTAAACAGTAGAATCAATCTACTACACGATGGAGGGGCTCTAGTCAAAAAGTAGACGAGCACTAATAAAAGCGTGAGTATATTGCGCGTCACACGACAGTCAGTATGATATAATCATGATAACATTAACCCCAATAGTTCAGCGCTTTGGAAACCAGTTTCACATGAGCGCCATGGGCGTGAGAGCTCAGCTCTCAATGTACAAGACATGAGACAGCGGTGTCGTCCTTTCCGGCGCATTCGACAGCCTCGTGCGTAAGGTAGAAATCGAGTGCGTTCTTTCCTGATCATGGTTCGAATCATGAACGCGATATTGGATCCCTTCGGAAGGACCTGAGGGCAGGGAACGACCAGCATTCTTCCCACACTCCGTCAATTTACAGGTTCGACTTCGCAACCGCACTCCACCCCGCTCGCGATAAGCTAGAGTGAGGGAGGCGACAAGTTGCGACATCGTCAGCGTGAGTGTTTGCCCATTCGTAGGTACTGCCCCCGTTCGTGCGGGTGGGGATGGCGAACGTTGGGGGATTCCCGGATGAAGCTGGGATTGACAGGATCGTTTTGGGCTTTCGAAACGAATGTGGCGTCTTGAGGACGTGGGAATAGATGAAGACGATGGGATAGGTAATTGGTGATTGATCGACAGAGAGGCCGAAGGCAGTGCCTTGGGTGTAAGCAGCGTGGGTGTTCTATCAACAAGAATACTGCACGCTCTAGGGTCCAACGTCAACTCTGATGGGAGTGACAGCGGGGCCGACCCGGTTGACAGCATTCTCCTGCTCGGCGCAACAAGGTTCAAAGATGGCACGGATATACTTGGCGATGATATTCGTGGTAAAGGATTAGGCAGTGCCCTTCCTTCCACACAGCCATTGTCAGCCAATCTCTTCTGTATCTTTTCGACCAACACACGATCCAAGGCATCTAGTTCGCTCTGTCCAGAGGGCAACCTATCAGCACATAGCGCTCCAAAAGACTGGCGAGCTTCAATGCCACGCAGGATGCTCCGATGAACGACACCTAACCACCAAAGTTCCGTTACTTGTCGTCTGCTTTTTCTCGGGCGCTTTTGTTTCGCGTCCTTCCCAAGACCACTCGGCGAAGAAGAAAAGGAAGAATGCGCGGAGTGCCGCTTTCGAGGGGCCTGACGAGAAGTGGCGGAAGAGGTATCGGAGCCACAAGTGCCATCTAGCATATCCACGTCCATGTCACCATCAAACCGAGTACTTGGGAACGGAATGACGCTCCTCACATCCGGGAGGTCAGGCTCCAAACTCTGCGCCGACGAGCTACGAAGCCTTTCTGCTGGGCTGCTCCGCGAACAAACTGCGGAAAGCGATATGGAAACAGTAGGTGGTGCCTTGGAAGTCACGGGGAACGGGGAAGGTGTAAAAGGGAGATGACGAGAAAGAGCCAAGGTAGATCCAGAAGGCTCGGCATTATCCCAACCACAACTTGTCCGAGTGGTGGAGGTCGGATAGACGCAACGTTTCGGACGGGCAGGACTGAACGCATTCCCGTGTGAATTGACGTTGGTTGAATCTGCGAGAGCTGGACGAGGACTCGAAGCGGAGCAAGGCCTCGTGGTCGGAACGGGGGACAGGTGAAGCGACAATGAAAGGGAGTGTGTAACCAACATTTCGCAAGGCCGTTGAACCACAAACGACACGCGAGGGCACTGGCGATCGGTTGATGGGAAGTGGGCTGCACGCACAAAGTGTTGCGATTATCAGGGCGACGGATGTGATTGAACGAGAAAACGTCCTGCGCAGCTCGTTGCGTGCGATTCAGCTAGGAAGAGCAACCTCTACCCCGATAGTCCCGATACTAGATCGATCAGCAGGTGTGAGCACGCACTCGTGAAAGGATGCAGCGACGGTGGCCCACCTTTTTATTGAATGGACACGACGAGGTGTTGGAACAACTCAGAGCAAAGGCCCGGAGCTCGCCTGGTTCGGGTTGGGGAAACACGAGGCAGGCTTACATACAATACGTGCCAGTGCAACACGCGATGTGACTGCAATAACCTACGTGTTGTATCACGTGAGTGGAAACAAAGTGGAAAATACGAACTCGGTGACAAAACACTGCGATGTGGAACGGCTGGTACGCACTCCGCCAGCGCTGTGAACTTTTTTTTTCTCGAGTGGTGAAGGCATAAATAGTTTTCAAGTATTCACTCCGATGCTGACAGCTGACACTGACAGACACATCATTCAAGTACTCATTAGCACCCTTGGCGAAATGACCGCACGCGTAAGTTCAAGTTAACGTGTTGGAAATCACATCAGACTTGGCGGACCGTGAAGGAGGCGGCGAATCAGGAGGTCCGTGGGGGCGACCCGTTCTTTCCGCATGCACTTGCGGAACGTGGACAGCCGCCCGGAAATCGACATTCAACCGGCGCGGCGGCACCTCGGATCAAGGCTTCCCTTTTTGTCACCTGTGTCAGCATCCCTGCTCTCCAGCGCGCTGATCAGTGCCAGGATCCTTTCCGAACCCCCTAAGACCTACTCATCTTAAGCAGGTCAGGTGTTTCCATCACAAGTACAATATACATTTAGTACTGGCTGCATCTGGCGAGCATTACTTCCTCGAAACGCCTCCTATTACCTGACAGGTAGTGTGGCCGGTCGCTGCACACGTCACGCTAGTTGTGCCCACGATCACGGCCCCCCACTTCCCATGGGTGCATTGTTTGTTCCAACCTGGAGGCGCAAGCACCTCGCTCACTCTTCCTTTTCTAAGTCGTACACCGTAATTACTACATGCTTCACACTCAGGCTCCCCCGCAGGCCAACGATCATTCCGTATTTATGGTAGTAGGGCTCCATATTGATCCATAGCCAGCTCTACAATCACATCCTCTGGCACAGTCTCATTATCACTTGCACAAACACAAAATTTTCATGTACATGTATCTCCACACTCGCATTGCAGAGAGTTTGAATGGCACATGTCAGGTTCCTTGAACCAGGCCAACAAACAGTGCGCCAACCGATCATGCATCGTACATCATGGCCTTGCCACCCAATGGGTTGTTTGTGGAATGACCATTTTACAGGGATAAAGAATGACAGTATCTCACTTCATTCTATAAATATTCCTGATGTTGAGAACCCTGACCTTACAAGGGAAAAAAACTGGATGACTTGTCTTTTGTTAGATACGATCTCACTGCAGTGTGACAGCATGTTTCACTTTGTAAACATAGCTTCAAACTCAATGTCGTTGCCATTTGCATCCTTGGCGAGGTTTAAATCAAGCGTGGCTAACATGGTCACAATACCAATTCAGACAGAGGCACCTGCCGTGTGTCAGCCTTGCAAAAGTATGTGTAAATGGTCCGCTGTTGCACAAAGAGCGCTAGTGCGACTTGCCTGGACATGTATGTGCCTTCCAAATCCAAAATCAAAGTTGGCGGGTCATCTTCAATCAGTGCCCCATTATCGCTAAGAAACTGCCCAGGAATGAATGCCTATGGATTGGGTTACTGAGCATCGTCGCATTAACCTGTAGAGTAATGGTTAATGATTCTTAGATATGACAGTTGCTTCTACCGAACACTTCAGTACAGGAAGAGGGCACCAGAGGATTCAACACGTACGGCCAGGTATGTAGTAAACCATCGTAAATATCGCATGTATTTGTTGCGTGTGGGATGCCAACAGGATGGCTGAGTCATGCTGAGAATGTTTTGACCTAGAGGCATGACTGATTTCCATAGGAGCGTTTCTCTCTAAACTGCATCGTCATGGGGCAGAGATGGTCTGTCGTCGAACTTGGGAAGCTAAAGCATCGGTTCCTGCTCGACCTCATACGATTCGAAGTAACCAGTGTATAGATCCGAGTCAATCACCCTTGAAAACCATCTCCATCAGCCTGTTGAATGGCCATGCGCAGAGACAATCTCGTAGTTCATTTATTATCCTGAGACCCGACTAACTGCTGGATCCCACATGACCTGGTGTGCCCCTCCCACAATTAGATGGACTGAAGGCGAGGCGGCGCACGGCTCTTTTCGTGCCACCACCTTCCCTCAAGGCATTGATGCTTGTGCAACGAAATCACTGCTTCGTGCACTCCGCTCGATTGCCATCTCATGGCCTCGCAACTCATTCTCCCCAGGTTCATGAGCATGCATGCCACTCTGTTCACTGAGGGCTCACTCTCAGCAGATGTGTATTCTGTCTGAAAGCTCTAATAAATCCGCATAGACTTAGGTGCTACACGATAGCGACCCATGGATGCGGAATATAGAGTCTCAGAGGCGACCATCAATATCAAAACTCCTTCAGTAGGGGCCCATACTGCCTGGCCTAACACCCTAACCATGAACCTGAATGATCTGAACGCCTCTGCGCGTACCAGTATATGCATTACAACAATCACAATCTACAGCAAGCTCCACTACAAACCTAATTGACAGATCAAAGTACGAAAAAAGATCTTCCATAAGAGAGGGAATATAGTCAGGTGAGAGACGAAACAAAATTATGCCGATTGTCTAATGGTATCATATGTCAACGGGTTGGCACACCACTCCTTTGGTCCTCTTCACCTCAATGCTTTCTGACCAGTGTCCAATATGGCATCCCCCCATGCTTTTGCTTCCTGAACGTTTGTGGCACGTAAAAGGATCGTATGTCCCCCGCTCATATGGAGTCGAATGAGAGCATCATCTCGCCTTCTCCTTGATGGTTTGAGCTTAATTTCGGTTACCGGAATTGGCTAAAACTTGACGTGTTACAATCGGTTCCGATCGTTATGCGGTGAGTCGCCCACCTTGCGGTACAATCCCTTTTCAGCCTCGTCCAAGAGGATCAAAGTATCGCTACACAACAACACCCGCAGCTTTCGCCCACTCCTCGCCTTGCTTAACAAACCCTCTCTGACAAGCTTGCGTGGTCCAAGGTGTGGCGCCGATGACGTCAAATCGAGTTTACCTTGTCTGATCCACGAACCAATGGCTTCTAGTCGATCCCGTCCTTCTCGGTCTCGGATCGCCTCATTCACCTCTTCAAGGATTCTTTCGGTTGTTTGAAGCGCGGTGGATATGGACCGTCTTTCGGAAACATCATTGGGTGAGGACATTATTGGCGGGCTATCAACTCCGGACGATGCTGATGGATCCGTGTAATTCATAATCTGGCGGATGAGTAACGGGTATCGGGTAAGACGTTGCACTGTGAACATATTGCCACAACGTCAATCTGCATGACTCTCGACGTGGTTTCAAAATTGACGAAACTTACTGGGCACAAGCAAGTAACTGGCCAGATCTAAATTACGCGCTGATGGTTCTTCCCGAAGGTTCTTCATAGGAAAGTGAGGGCATTACAAGGCATCACAAAGAAAAATGAAAGGATGTACCTGTAATAGGATCGCCAGTGCAGGGCATGTTTCCCGCGTGTGTCGGAGAGCCTTTCCAGCATCCGCTTGCTTAACGCAATAGTTCTACCACAGGTTATAGCCAGCAGAAAGTAAGGCAACGCAACAAGACAAAGGTGAACAGTGGCATACGAGGTAAACGCCCATGTTTGGCATGTGCTTTTCCAACAGGTCGCCGATACGATCGATGTAAAGGCGACAATCCCGCTGGCGCTCTTCGAGACTCGAAAGAAACATCTTTGGCGATGCAAGTCAACGATCGAATGCAGACCCGCAAAAATGGCAACTAGTTTCTCACCGTGTTCGTCAGTAATATGTCTTCGATATTCAAGAATATCGTCGCAGCCGCCTTCTCGTCGAACTCGATTAGACGTGAATAAAAAAGCTAAAACCATCCTTATGAGCCGAATCCCCGCACATGGCAGAAAGGAAACACGTACCCCGACAATGAGCTGGAGGTTCCGCACGTAATCCGCCTCGGTAGAAATCAACTCGAATATAGCCTCCTGGCGCCTGCACTCCTCTTTTGGAATCGCCTCCAACGCAGAACGATCGACCAGACTCGCCCAACAAGATCCAAACAGGGGGCTTTCGTCTCTCGTCGGATTACCCACATCTGCACCAATGAATGGTGATGGTATCGTTGCCGGGGAGTTTGTTGGCGCGCGCAAGATCGGGCCAGAGACCACCCACTTGTGCTCACGCTGCGGGGTATCCGGCGTACTCGAGCGGATGTGGTTTCCCAAAAAACTGAGAAGCCGTGATCTTCGACGACCAATACGCCCTCCGTCGTCTCGTCCTCGTTCCCGAAGTGATGGTGTAGCCGATGCGGGCGACCTCTGAGATGTCGGTGTCAACGACCAACTATCAAATGATGATATCGACATCCTGTTCGCCGAAACCGATATGGGTATACCAGGGAGTCGTAGTGGGGAGTAGCCATACCTATGTCCATGCGACGCTTGCATCGTCTTGAACTTTTCGTACCGCTTGAAGGCATCGTCTGGATCAACGACATTATCCATTCTCTCCTTGAAGTTGGCCGCGCCCATCACAGCATCCTCCCCAAGTTCATCCACCCTTTTAGCGCCAATGTCGGAGATATCGAAAGATTTGCTAGCCACGTCCGGAGCCGTATCGGTCTGCGCCAACTGGATCGTCGTAATCGATGGAAAGTGCTGGGTGAAGATATCCACTGGCGGTGCGGCACCCAGGATCGGTACAGGACATCTATGATGATAGCGCATTGAACGCAGACCGGAATGCGACTTGAAGCGTGTGACCACACTTAGCACAGGTGGGGGTATCACATGCCCACCCTCAATCACGGTGTTGGGTGGGTCATGCGCAGACAAATGCGAATGCGGCCCATTATCGTCTTCCTTATCTGCGGGCACGCACGCCACCAACTTGGTTGATTCGAGCACGGGCGGCAGCGCGTTATCTTGTTCACCTTGAGAGCGATGTTGCACTCGGTGCACATTCTCATGGTCATCCTCGACTTCGTTCAGAAACGACGGGCCATGCAATCTGTGGGTCTTCGGCCGCCGGATATTGTGGGGGTAGGCGAAAGATATGCTGTATATATCAGTCACCCTCCCACGGCGGTGGTTATCACCATCATAGTTCGCATGTTCACCATGTCGAAAGTCTTGCCCTTGATCCTGTTCGGGACCTGATCAAGGTTGTCCAGGCGTGCGAAGAACGAGAGTCGAAACCCAAACCATGGCGCGGGAGGCGGAACCGCGATTTTCCAGCAATTCGTATCAACCGGGTTATTGTTTCCATGTGGTAAGTTCAATTCCGAGAAGCATAAATAGAAGGAAGTCAATGCGTACGATAATAACCATAATACCCGATCCGTCAAGACGGGGGTCAACAATATAAATGGGGAGGAAAGAGACTTGTTTCAGCTTATGCTCGCACCGATTTGTAGAAAAAGGAAGGTCTCTGTGAGTTCACTAACCTTTCGTCAGTCCCAGGTATGCGGCAGGCACCGTGAACACAAGACCGTCGCGTTCCGCTTTCCACCACTCGCCTTTGGTGCGGTGAACGATGGCAAGCGTCTCTCCCTCATTAAATGCAAGCTCGTCGGGGTTTGAACCACCGTACGTTAATATCGCAATCGCTTGAACTGTATAAATGAAAGTATAGTAAGTGATGACAGGTTAGAATATATAGGCGGTTAATGTACCTTGCTCCACCTTCCGAACATAGGCCTGAGGGAAGAAGCCGACTTTTCTATCTCTGACTGTGGTACCATACCACCGATCACCACCGGACTTGGACGGATGAGCGACAATGACCATATTCGCGTCAAACACTAAACATGTTCATCGAGGGTTAAGTGACAGAACAGTATATGACCAGCAGAACATGCACCTAGATCTTCGGCTCGCTGTCCTCCATATGGACGCAAAGACCAAACACGGAACTCTGGACAGAAGAGACTCTTGTTGAGCATAGCACACAAATGACAGACTTACCACGTACCGCAGCAAAAATCAACATCGGCCAGGAGTCCTGCCTCATTGTCCGAGGCATACTCCGAAGCTTGGATGGTGGGGAGTTTGCTGGTGACACTCTCGTCTTCTTCGCTTTCCGCCGAGATCACGGGAAGTTGGTAGACCTCCTGCTTGTTCGCTTCCGCGACGAGCACATGGTGCCAGTCCACAGAGGCGACAAATTGTCCCATCAGAGATTGCGGAGGTGCGGAAAACCTGCCTTGGAGGCAGGGGGTAAGAATGGTAGACGAGCAACGTCCTCGAGGCAGCGCCGCTTCACTCGTTCAGCATTCTTCTTAGCCGAGCATGCTGACCCTGAACAGACATAATGAGACATTTGACACATCTCACGCAATACGTTGTGGGTGACATTGAGTCGGCAGATGGGTCATGGTGCTGGTACCAAAGGAGGCAGCGTTTTCAAGAGCAGCAGAGGAGACGGGCTACGATTCAGATACGCAATGAGCAGGAAACAACTTGGGAAAGTCGTGAGTTGCTCGAGATCGAAGTAACTTGTGAAACCACTTGCTTATATGGTCTGCTTACTGTACGGTCAGAGATTGTAATCTGGGTCCGAGCCCGTGTCATGCCAGTGTCTCGCTGACCCACCTGGCTTACCATGCACCGTGACACCTTCTTCAATGCGCTTGTCATACTCCTTGCCTCATCTGCTTCAGGCTATTTGATAGTTGATCAATAGCGTGGGCGCTCCAGTGATCTTCTTCCTCCATTGACCTCTTCTCACTCCTGTCGCACCTTGCAATGAGCTTGCGTTTTGCGCGATATGCTTGATGGATATCAGAGTCACTGACAGATGTCACAACGTATCGCTGGATGCTCCAGGAAAGACAAATGAGAAAGATCATGATTGTAAGGCTATTAGCTCAAAGAGAGACCCGGGAAGGATCTAGTCCGGAGCGCACGGCCTCTGAGTCAGGGGTACAAAGTCTGACGGACTTTTCCGAGCGTCTCGTGTTTCAACTCCTTCAAGAACAAGCTAGTTGGCATGTTAGGAACGGGGAAAAATCCGACTCGATGGCTCCATCCACATCTCAGGCATGGGTTCGACGTCCCTTCTCCGAGCTTCCCCTCGGAGCT
Source organism: Boletales sp. KT-2023a (assembly GCA_038090395.1). Classification (NCBI taxonomy): domain Eukaryota; kingdom Fungi; phylum Basidiomycota; class Agaricomycetes; order Boletales; species Boletales sp. KT-2023a. The sequence continues at coordinate 4,677 of JBBPMP010000162.1, read as the reverse complement.
CCCTCGAGTTGGCGCTATTTTACAAACTGCAGTCCAACTGTATGACTAATGCGAGCAGCGGCCGTGCAACATGCCGCAGTGGCAGATCAAACCAGTATGCTATTTCGACCTCAGGCTGGCCAACTCATTTCGTGACACCTGGTGAGCTCGATGTTTACAAACTTTCATGGTGGTCATTGGTCTTATTGTCAGTCTTGGGCATTCTCGAGAATAGTCGTCCTCCAGCTAAATTTCCTTTGTCCCTAATGCTAGACGTTAGCATACCAGTCTACCTTGAAGGAATGCGGTGATTCTTGGCGATATATACCCGGGTCAACGCATTAAGAAGGTCAAATTATTCGTCGGAGGCGATATGTCCGAGGTTGGCTGAATAAACTCATATCCCTAGCGTACATCCCTGTGCAGTTCCTGGTTAAGCAAATGCTGCAAACCCACCTTTAGCATTATAAAAATCAAATGTGGGATAAATATTCAAAAGAAAAACCTCCCCAATAACCCAGGCACCTGGTTCTAAGTTGTTGACTGGTCCCACACGATATGGATGAAGACATACTCACCAGGAAGGATGTCCTGTGGTGTCACTGAGAAGATCAAATGATCGCAACGTTCAGCGCTCCGGGGTTGATCGTGAATAGTGTGCCTCCGAAGCTGAGGCTTGCCGTCGGGAAATGATTGCAAGGGACTACGGGTTGTCAATGATAGTAATAAACAGGGCTAAAATCAACTGCCAGTGGAGACTTACAGGTATAGGTATTAACACCCTTGTAGTAATTAAATAACTGCACGCCAAAATTCATATGCAGATGGGCAACGTCTGCGGCAGGACCCATAATAAATGTGGTTGAACCCGTGTCAAGGATTGCGGAAAATCAACATCGCCAACAACTTGACTGTAGGCATGGATCCAGTGTTTTGCTCATAATTCTCGAAGCCTTGGAGAATTTCTCTAGCAAAAATAATGCTCGAGTCAAACACTGCATACCAGTAACAGTGCGAACGGCGTACGCATTGATTGACGCAGCATTAGAACCGATCGCATCGAAATTAGCAATTCTATTTGCGTTCACCAAAAAAGAGCGCCTCATGATTGGAATAGCCACGCCAGTCCCATTTCCAGAAATTTGAGAGGGTGCCCCCGCAGTGAAACCAGCCAGCATGGTGATGGACATTAGTACAGCAGTGAAGCGCAGCCGCGTACCTGAAGAGGTGTCGGAAAGAATTGAAGGGGGAATGACACTGTCCCGATTTTAACCTGCCTAGCATTAGGCATCAACCCATGAAAACTTGAACAGAAGTCTATAACCAATCAGTGCACCTGCTGCAAGTCGACAGTCTCCGAGCAAAACCCAGCAAGAGGCACCTAGTTACCGTCAAGTCGAAATTTGATCTTGATCTTCATGCTGGTACAAGCGGGGCCGACCGTACCTTAATATCTTCTCTCCGGTCCCGAGTCACTACTTCCTGGTTATCGCTTGATTCCATGCTATCTCACTCCAAACAGTGAACACGTTGTTCCCCAAATCCCTCGGAGTCTGACCTGCCCTTTCACCAAATTTGCGTCGGGAGCCAATGTTGTCCGGTATATTATAATTGTCCGGCGTCATGCACAGACAACAGATTTGGATTGTTAGGGTTGAGTTCACAGCGAGTCAGTTTCTGACAGACCGATGCCAAAACCTTCCGGCGAGCGCTTCGAAGCGCGACGCAGTGGAGCTACATAGATAATCAGTGATCATGGCCTGAGTCGGGACTAGTGGATGGTGCAAATTGATTGCGAGAGTATATGCGTACAACGAAGTCATCCTAACCCCATTTACATCGCACCAGTGGCACCACCCATCGACAGATTATTATTCATGATGATGTTGTTTGTCATGAACGTGTTATTCGTGAAACTCTGGTGGTGTTGCCTGTGCGTCGCAGCATTACGATCCTCCCGCAACGACTCGATGTAGATAAACGTGAGGATGATGTGATCCAACATCGGAGCAACCTTTGGAGAAACGTTGAGATAGGGCGGATGAGGTTGTTTGAAAACCCCGAGATTCTTCCTGTGATAACGCACGAGTTCAGCGTCCGATTCAGAAGACTTCATCTGTTCACAAACGTTATCATCTAGCGGCCCCGTCATCGAAGCATAATGCGGACGCCCGACGTACCCAACAATGCGTCGGCTCAAGCTTCCATTTGAATGTCTTGCGGTCTGGACCAACGAAATATCGACCGCTAGTCAAGTTATGTATTCGTCAGCGTCGCGCGGTTGTCGCCAGCAGAAATCAACCTACGTGCACCACGTACGCTTTTCGAGCATCACGTCTGCGGGTATCACCTCTCCATTGAATCGAAACACCGTCTCTTTCAATCGATGCCACTCGATAACGCCCATCGTCTCTGGTACACCGCTCTCGCCACTCCAGCGATACTTGGTGATCGTAGTCACTTTCTTCAACGCTAAGGGTGTGGAGATTGTGTAATAGATGAAACCCCGCTCGTCAGAGATATCTGTGTTCAGGTGGTCGGTGGTGCTGAATACGAGGCGCATGTCGATGGTTGCGGCTGGCTTTCAATAACAGCGGGGAAATGGGAGGAGTCGAGAAACAAGTCGTTGAACTTTGTCAACCGACCAGAAATCGCGGTTATTATAATTTAGACTGACCTATATATATGGCAGTGTACATTGTAAGGGGCTGTACACTGGCATCCTAGCTGTGTTGGTTGACACTGAAGGATAACGCGGCTGTGGAAGAACATTCCGCGTACGGTCAGGTATGTCCGTAAATCGTGTGTGCCCATGTCAGCAGTGTACAACGGAGGACGCCGTGTAAGAATCCCTGGAATGGGTTTCCACTCGTTCCTGGCGAGCAGGTAAGAAATATAATGCACGGCGCGGTTCAAGCAACTGGGCCGCCTGGTTAGGTGCGGCACCGCCTTGTTCCTGTCGTTGCAATCGATTCAAAAGTCCGATCACAGTGACGTTCAAGCTTCGAGTCCCAAATTCCCACCACTCAAAGGAAGCGTGGTCTGAAACTACCAGGCGCCACTTCACCCGTGCCAGTGAGTGAACGTACTGGTTGCAGCAAGAAAAAGAAACTGCCTCGATCAGTGACATAGGTGCGGGGCTTTTCCGTGGTTGGAATCGTGCCAAATTGGTCGACGTCATGGTATTGCCACACTACAAAACACCGTGTCGTGCTAGTATTACAAGGGAATCTCCATAACATTCCTATCGAGCTGCAATGTCTTCATCCAAGTCTACTTGACAAGTCCACTATGATGACTGGTGTCTGTCTCGACGTACTGACTCGACATAAATGTACGTCAGTATGACGTGGTCCAACATGGGCACCACCTTCGTAGAGATGTCGAGGTAGGGTGGATGCGAATGCTTCCTTATCCCGAGGTTCTTCTTGTGAAATCTTGCCAGTGCAATGTTGGACTCAGCCGGCTTCATCTGGGAAGAAGGGTCAGTTTGAGATGCCGTCTAGTCCATCATGGTGACGATTCCTCTCGCCATGCCGGCAAAATTTGCGCGTAAGACGAAAGAACATACCCAGCAGTGCGTTCGTTCCAGCTTCCACTTGTAAAAAATCTTATCTGGTCCTATAAAATACCGCCCACTTGTCCCCTCTACTCGTCAATTACGCACAGAAAAAATTTATGGAGCAGACGTACTTGCTCCATCGACGTTTCCCCAACATGGTATCCGCTTTGATCTCGTCTCCATTAAACTGGAAGAGCGTGTCTTTCAATATATGCCACTCGATTGTCGCCATTGTTTCAGATACACTACTTGGCCCGCTCCATCGGTATTTGGTAATTGTCGTTATCCGCTTCGCTGCCTGAGGCGTCGATACAGAGTAAAGGACGCGACCAAGTCCATCAGAGATGTCTGTGTTCATGTAATCGTTGGTACTGAAGAGGAGGTGCATCTTCGAAAGCCAGGTGGATGTGGGAAGATGGACAGATGGTGGAACGAATATGAATGCAGGCGCTCCACTGGCCGTATCGTCATGGCCGCCCCCAAACACTCGGAAAAGCAACGTGTGTCATGTGAGCCAACACCTCAGTCGACAAACTAGACTGTTTGGAATCCAGAATCGACAATTCCACCGTGTATCGATTAGAGAGGACTCAACGGGTAGGGTTCGCTCGAGTCGATCACAGCCAAGGAACTCGTGGTGGGAGACGATGGGAAAGAAATTCAATGAAATGAAATGACCAGCGTACATTTCGCCACAACATCAACAACGCTTTTTACGTAACGTGAGCCGCGACAGAATTCGGCTTTATTTCGATACCGCATCGTAGCACATCGTTAGCCAGAATCTGAGGGAGTACGAACGCCCTTGCCGCTGAGTCACAGAACATATTTCGTCGGGATCGTCTCGGCTCAGAGGGTCATGAGATGCATCCGAATCAAGAAGGACGTCCGTCTTGACCACCAGCCACGGCCATGACGACCCCGTTCCCCATGCACATTGCCTTCGACTGCCTTTCGGGCATCGACGGCTCCGCTCGCTTTGCCTTCTGCAACATCACCACCCTCACTTCCGTCAGCGGCCCCATCCCTGCGCGTCTTGCCACCGAACATCGTATCCGCGCCGCGCTCGACGTGCGCGTCCGCCCGCTCGCGTGCGTACCCCGTACCGCGGAGAAACACGCCCGGGCCGCAACCGT
>JBBPMP010000161.1:0-44315 GCA_038090395.1 Boletales sp. KT-2023a | reverse complement strand
TGAATGCCCTGTTCCAGTACTACAGGGACTGAATCAAACGATGCCTAGATCACTCAGACCTGCATCAACGTTCATCCCCATTTTCCGGGGAATCGCAGGGATGTGAACCACCTTTTCCTGCGCATTACGTTCGCTCGCGAATTCCGCACTCTCATTTGGGATTGGTATTTCCTTCGGATACTCCCAAGGTTGCTAACTGCGTGAGAACAACAACCCGACGATTTTGAGATAACGCTTGAAGCGAAAGGCTCATTCTCGAACACCTTTTTTCTGCCTTTTGCAAGCCATAGTCAGAATCCCCAATCGTTCACATTACATCAACCTGAAACCTCGCTTGTGAACTCCGGATCGAGATTATTGAAAACCATATACTAAATATTGCGTTCTCACCCATGTTGAGTGACAGCCTCAACCGCTGGCTAGAGATCCGAAACTCTCACTCTAAATATATCGTTCCTCCCATTTACCGACGCAGCTCGCCATATTTCCAAAAAGCGGAGATAATTCGAGCATGAGCGAAGTCTGAAGAATTCAGACTGATGATCGGACCTTGGCTTACCGTCGCGATTGTTTCCTGATAAATGGGTTAAATGTCAATATAGTTACACATGGGAGTTGCGTAATCTTCGCATTTTCAGTCAGTCTGCTCAAAAATCTGGAAGACCCTGAAGCGGCATGCAAACAACTCGCAAAGGTCAAGAGTAGAACGATGCTAAAGCTTGAAGCAGATTGACCCCTGACCGAAAATATTGGCGTTTGGCGTCATCGATGGTCTGGGTGACAGTGTTTGTCCGACATTGAACCACCTGGAGCGCCCTCGCACCCACTCATATCCATACAACCTGCCCCATGCGCATGACGACACAACAAGCGCGCGTTATGGTGGTCGCTGCGTGTTGTTGCAAGTGTACGGGCGGACACATGTACATCAGAGAAGAGGGTGCGCGTGCACGTGGTGGGAGGACCTGCAGACAGGCGGTGTACATCAGGAGGATGAATCTGGGGTCAAGGAGGCGCGAATGGGGTACGAACGAGTCTAGTATAAGGCCCACGCAAGGCTCGGGTGGTGTCGAGGGTGTCGAAGCCTGGGTTCTACGAAATGTATTGTGCCTACAGAGCACATGCCAATGATCGTCGGAGTTTGAAATAAGCGGGCTTTGATAATCTTACGTCAGAGAACGAACCACATCCGCGAGCGCCATACACGAAATTTAGGCACAACCCTCGCAGATCTCAGCATTGAAGGAGCAATGATATCATAAAGATAGAACCGCCCATCAAAATAAGTGTCTGGGACTGTGATTCGCTGAGCACTGAAGTACTGACCTCAACATTTCACTGGAGTGGAAATCTAGTAAGATGTGGAAACTTTGTCTTGGATTACGCTGAAGGAATGAGCAGGCGGTTGTGAGTCTCAGAGAAAGTTGGCGAGCCGGCGGTCTGAACTTGGCGTAGTCGTAGGTAAACTGGTCTCGCGAAAGCAAGCAAACCTTTCGGTGCATATTCTGGCAAGCGATTAGACCTATACAGCATCACAATAATCATTGGTGCCGATCACGCCCAAGGCTTTCGTCACATTCTCCCTTGGTTTCTCGACCCCGAGATTTGAGTGCTGTGTCAGTGTCACCCAGGTAAGCAAAAATAGTGTACCTCTTGGCTCGACGGAAGAAGCCGTGGCGTTGCTGCCAAGTGGTGCCAAGGTATGCTCGTGCGATATTGGATCGACATTTAGGTTTATACCAGCCTTCGAGGATCTGCACGCTTATCAAGTGACATGCGCCGTTCGGGAAGAGACCCCTTTCTCGTTGAGTCAATTGGTGTCTTCAACGAATCGAGTGTATGAAAGTAACTCATACCGGTACACGACACACCCGTGCAGTGAGAATCTAGTACATGTGCCGCCGCCGCACGTTCTTGGGGTTTTACCGATAAAGCACTGATACATTATGTGACTGACGCACATCAGCGAAGGCCGGGTAAAAGTGGGCGCTAAACTAGAGAGAATCGCACCAATTGCCCAAGATCGGTATATGTGGATAATCGTGACTAGATTCAATGACTCTTGCAAAATCACGTCATTCGGTCTGCTGTGAGGCACAGGTAGATATCGCAACTAAACTCGAACCGTTCCCCAGTTTACTGAGTTTCGCCACATTATACCAACATTCCAAATGGACGTACAGTCACAACAAAGGGGTGGTATATCATCAAAAACACATTCAACATTCCGATAAACGCATAATACATTTGGACAAGAAACTGGACCGTCTACCGCGTTGTCGCGGTCAGCAAGTTATCGAATAATAGATGTCGTAGCAACGTTAAGGAAGACAAAGGCGACAAAAGACTTGGAAAAACGCATGGTGAAGCAGCTGATCGCGAGCGGCAGAACGGAGGGAGCTTCCGAGCGAAGTTCCTGATGTGCTTCGTTGGTCAGCCAACGCTTTATGCACCTAAAGTTCGCCAGCAAGACGGGTTGCGACAGTTGCGACAACTGCGACATGGACCACCAGATAGGAAATTCTCGACATATCCAGGAAGGTTTCATTGCGATGGCTCCGCTGGATGTTCTCCGTGGAACGGACAATCGACTGGATGGAAATCTAGTTCTGGGAAAGCTTCTGATGTCTCTAAAAATGGGCAGGATGATACACTCAGTACCAAAACCCAATTAGGAAGTAACTACTTACACGTACTGAAAAAAGTGCGACTTCACGCTAATCATTTGCTTCATGTGCGTCCATGATAGAGCTCAACTACACTTGGGCAGCCCAAGCGTTTCCTCCAAGTTGCATCATATATTTGAAACTCGGATAAACTATGCAGCGAATTGTCTGCTGGCACTTGTCACCTGAAGATCGAAACACTACTTTACCTACATTTTCTGTATGAAATAAGACTCTACTCGAGATCCACGGAGTTCTTCATCAGGCTTCAGCGCATTGAGTGCGAATAGACACAAAGACGAACGATCACCATGGAGCAAATCAAGCAATGTTCTTCGGATGGTGCTTTGGTCGTGTTCGGGTTATCAGGAATAATGTCGTATTGGGTAAGTGCTATGGTTAGTGTGGTAGGGTGGGAGGGCTCTGTAGCAGGGGATGAGCTAAAGCGCGTAGCGCTTATCAACCCCGAACGGGAGTCACCTGCCGGGGTGAGTGGTCTGCGAGGTGGGGGTGGGAAAGACCCTGCGGCGGCGTGACGGAGGTGATCTCAAGCGCTCGGAGCCCCGTGCCGGGGGACCTGCGAGGTGGCGAGCTGTGAGCGAGCCGAGGGTGTGGAGAGCTGGGTGGGAAAGAAGCGACGAGAACGGATGGGGGGAGGGGGGTGATGACGGACGAGCTGGAAGCGGTGAGAGTAGGTGAGCGCCACTTCCGCTAGTTCGAAAACCTAGCACCGACGGTTGTGCGCTCGCTTAACATTAGTGCGACAACCTTTATGTGAAGTTTTCGCGTCGTGCCCGTCCCGTTCCGATGTTTCAAACGTCTTTAGGCATCGTGAACGAAATCAATCCCGCTCGGATTTAGTAGTGAGGAGGAGCAAGACGCTTATGGTTGTTTACGGAGCTCGGAGTCCACGAACAAGGCGAGGAGCGGGTTTGCATTCGGTGTCATTCTTTTTATCACCTTCCCGAAGGTCCTCATGTTTTAGAATTCGACGGTGTTGAGTATTGACTTGATTATATGGTGGTGGAATTGTTGCATTATGTGTATTGAGGAAACGCATCAGTCTCAAGTTCAGGTACTGATAACAAATGTTCGATATTCTGGCGGTCAACGTGTCTAACAATCAGGCTTTAATGAAAGTATTGAACGACAGCGTACCTTGTTATTCATCCCACCGCATTGCAGAAGGGACCCAGTATGATCTTCCGTGGAGCTCGTCCTGAGCATCAAGCCAACATAGTCCGTCGCGAAGCAACATATTTTCTAGCGCCGCTTTCGCACGTTCGTGTGTCCACCCGCGCCGGGTCACCAAGATTTCTTCGACAACCCTACCCCCTTCCACCTGAGCCTCTGCGAGAATGATCCCCTGGTCCTCGTCCAGCTCTTTCATTACACTCCGTACCATCTTCCTCCCTCCTCCGACGTCTATCGCCTCGTAGCCAGCGCCGAGGGGTTGAAGTGTCTTAATGCTCTGTATTACGTCTTCTTCAGTTATCACCCCACTCTCGACCCCTCGGAGCCGGCTGACCATCCTGACCAGCTCTTCCATATCGATGAGACCACCATTGCGTTCCCGCGTGCTCACGCACACGTCCACAATCTGGACACCGAGCTCGTACTGCCAGTCTCCCATCCCGAGTAGCTCTGCCCACCAACCACCTTTTCGAGGTCCGGCGAGCGGGTCGACGCCAATCGATGCGCACATACGTTGAAATTCATGACGAAACTTTGGGTCGCACCGTATCGAGTCGCGGTGGGTTTTGGCGAAGTGGGTGAGCGCGGTGCGAAATTGAGCAAGCTGTGACTGGAGATGGTCGACTTGGGCTCTTGATAGCTCTGACGAGAGCGTTGCGAACGAGCGCTGCGATTCTTGTTGTCGTTCGAATGCAGCTAGACCGACGCCTCCTAGACGGTGCATAGCAGTATCCAAGTTTGTAGGCGCTTGTGGTAGTAGATAAGATTACTACCGTCACGTGCCAGAACGAGCTCTGTGGTTACATACTGTGACGGTCGAGGACTGTTTGTTTCAGGTTGTTCACTTCGTCTTTCTGTGTCCCACCACAACGACGTGCAAATGGGCCACTTGATCACATTGGCGACGTATGTTGCATAGATTCCGATGAACTCATTGCTAACTCTTGCCTCAGCTGGTAATGTTCTGGATTTAAATAAGCTGATCATATCTCTGATTTCCCGCAGCTCACTTAACCAATGGGCTCTAGATTTTCAAGTGAGACCTATCGAATATAAAGCTGTGCACTATTCTCATTTTGTCGTATAATAGGGAAACTATGAACGAATCATCGAGAGTATTGTCATAGCCAAACAGCGAGGAGCAACCCTCAGAGTGGGTCCAGAGCTAGAGATACCGTGGGTTATCAATTGTCCTCGTCGTCACAGCCTTATCCAGAATAGAGGGTATGGATGTTATGACCACTTCTTGGAAGGTTCGCGCTCTGCCACATTTCTTTGTGACCCAATATCGACTGTTGAGCGTCAGGCGACACTGTCTTGCATTCATGGGAAGTGCTCGCGAAGATCCTCGCAGGCGAAGAAACCATGGGAATCGTTTGCGATCTCGGAATGTTAGTGAATGGATCGACGCAATAAATGCCTTGCTTTGCTGATATAAATCACTAGGCCAGTTATCCACAAAAACGTGATCTATAATTGCAGAGTGATAGTTCACAACAAGCAGATTCTACTGATTCGCCCGAAGATGTGGCTTGCAAATGATGGTAATTATCGTGAGATGAGATATTTTACATCGTGGATGAAACATCGTCAATGGGAGGACCACTTCCTCCCTAGAATCATCCAGGCGGTTACGAAACAAGTAAGGAAACTTGGTCGTTGTCGCAGATGGCAACGCTAATGTGCACTAGACCAAAGTACCATTCGGTGATTGCATCGTCAGCACCATTGACACCTGCATAGGTGTAGAGCTTTGCGAGGAGCTATTCACGCCTGCCAGGTCAGTAGCTGCTGTGGGTTTACATCAGCGTACAGGTAAAGACTCACCGGATAATCCAAGTCCACACATTTCTATGGGACTTGATGGGGTTGAGATCTTCACCAACTCAAGTGGCAGTCACCATGAACTCCGGAAGCTCTACACTCGCGTCGACTTGATTAAGGAGGCGACTTTGAAGGTGAGTGTAACTACATTCCTACTTGAACACAGAACTAGAGACAGGTCATCAGCTTGGTGGAGTGTACCTGTATGCTAATCAGCAAGGATGCGATGGCGACAGATTATACTATGACGGATGCGCGATGATTGCGATGAACGGTCAAATCGTGGCCCAGGGTAGCCAATTTTCCCTCAATGACGTCGAGGTCGTCACAGCTACGATCGACATCGAGGACGTGCGTGCACATCGCACGTCACGCAGTAGAGGCCTACAAGCGGCCACCTCTGATAAATACCATCGGATCGAGGTTCCATTCGCGCTTTCTGGTGGAAAATTTGGCGAAATGGACGGGGAACGCACGTTGGGTCGCGAGCTGGCTCTCCGGGAAGCCAAGTTCCACAAGCCTGAGGAGGAAATTGCGTGCGTTTTTTCAGCAGGATGAGCCTGGTGCAGCCGTTTAATGTCCGAACAGACTTGGACCTGCATGCTGGCTCTGGGACTACCTCCGACGGTCCCGTACTCAGGGATATTTTGTCCCTCTCAGTGGTGGTGTCGACAGCTGTGCCACAGCAGTGATCGTGTATTCCATGTGTCGCCTCGTCGCCGAGGCTGCTACCAGAGCGAGTATGTTTATTCGCGTTTCCCTGTTCGTGATATCTCATACTATCGCTATCTGCTAGACAAACAGGTCATCGCCGATGCCCGGCGCATCGTGGGAGAACCCGAAGATTCGAGTTACATCCCTTCAGACCCCAAAGAATTTTGCGGGCGGCTGTTTCACACCTGCTACATGGGGACGAAGAACTCAACCAACGAAACAAGGGAGAGGGCGAAGCAATTGGCAGACGCGATCGGAAGGTGTCATTCGTTCTTGTCGGTATGAAGTGACGACACGAAATCACTGATGCGATAGGCTAGTTTTCACATAGATCTCAACATGGACTCCCTCGTCGCCTCGGTTTGTGAATTGTTTGTATTCGTGACGGGCGCACGACCACGGTTTAGAGCCCACGGTGGTAGTGCAGCAGAGAATTTGGCATTACAGAACATTCAGGTGAGCAAGGGTGCCTACGACCGCACGGCGCGCTTATGATATCCTACTTAGGCCCGGTTGCGAATGGTTCTTGCGTACCTATTTGCCCAGCTTCTTCCATGGGTAAGAGGTAGACAGGGTGGACTACTTGTTTTGGGGAGTGCCAATGTCGATGAAAGGTCAGCTATACCTGCCTTCTCTGACACAGAATGTTGACCCCGGATCGATAGTCTGCGAGGGTACTTGACGAAATACGACTGCTCGTCGGGTGCGTGGCATCTGTATCCGCCCATCTGCCGCTGTTCATCGCTTTTACTTAGCGGACATCAACCCAATCGGGGGGATTAGTAAGACAGACCTGAAGAAGTTCATCGCCTATGCGGAAGGTGCTTTTGACTTGCCCATTCTCAGGAGGTACGCTCGCAACACGTCTCCCGTGGAAATCCTTGATCATCACGACCTTGTAGCTTCTTGGACGCCATCCCGACTGCCGAACTCGAACCCATTTCTGAAACCTATATGCAGTCTGACGAGGCGAGATTTTTGAGTTTGAGTTCGCGTTTGCATAGATTTAATGGAGTTACATCACTATAGGCCGACATGGGGATGTCCTATGACGAACTCTCCGTGTTCGGGAGGCTCCGTAAGGTGGAAAAGTGTGGTCCTTACAGCATGTTTACAAAGTTGGTAAACGAGTGGGGATCGTATCTGTCCCCCGCCCAGGTAAGTCCAGTCCACCCTAAGATATTAACATGATGGATGGTGAGCTAATGCCCTTGTTTCTATAGATCGCGGAAAAGGTCAAGTTGTTCTTCTTCGAACATGCACGGAACAGACACAAGATGACGACGTTGACGCCTTCGTATCATGCGGCAAGTGACTCGTTCTTAAGACCACCGCTTTTGACTGACTCTATGTTTAATCAATTAGGAATCATACAGTCCGGATGACAATAGTAGGCACAGTCATAAGCTTCGGTGGCCTTGAGTACTGACCCGGTTCCGGTAGGGTTTGACCTCCGGCCGTTCTTGTATCCCTCGAGGTTCCCCTGGCAGTTCCGGAAGATAGATCAGGTTGCCGCCGCGCTACCTGACCATTCGAACCTCGGCCCCGACAAGGCCAAAACTGACTAGTGGCCCGCATCTCCACGTCATGCGGAAAACAAGTAAATATAGAGAAATTTCCGGGCGATTGTACTGTAAGTAACTTTACACATGTAGACAGTGTGCAAAAGGTGGATGTACCACTGAATTGGAACGAGGCGGGATACTTAATACTTTGGACGATGTGTCGAGTGTCACCTGAAATTTATATGGATGCAATAGTTTTCGATGACTCAGAGCTGAAGTGCGTTGAATCCCTCCATGAACTTTTTGTACTCTTCAGCCCATACACAGAGGGAAGGCTGCTCGCCTCAAGTACGGGTGCAGTGATATATCAAGGTTCCTGTGACACTCTTTGAAAAAAAAGCGAACAAATCATAATAGGATGGGAGGCAGCTTCCGACGTCACCCTCGATCTAGATGAGACTTTGGCACAGAACTGAGGTTGGTTCGAAATCCTCCGGAATCCTGTCCACATCGTTCGTGACTCTAATCAAATGGTATGTTCTGGTTTTAAGACGCCTGGACGTGTTTGATGTGGATGCGTTCGGATAGCAGGCGAGCAACTCCTAAGGCATGTGGAGCTCGGGGTTCATTCCCAGTCCATTGTTGACCAAAACCTTGGTTTTGCTTACAGTTTTTGTGAATTATAGACAACATCGAGGTCAGATTAATGATACCAAAGACGATAGACGTGAATGTGCCCAGTTAATTACAGCGTACGGTGGGTCCTAGCTATGCTGTCACATCTCCATGGGCACTTGACGTGTGCACGTGCCAAGCAGCTTCTTGTGCTCCTGGCGGGCCCCTACTTTGTTGAGCGGGAGACTTTCGTCGGTCGTGGCCTTTTTTTCCTCGAGTCTATTACGGAAGGCGACAGGTCGCCGGGTGATCAATACTGGAGGTGCTCGCTTGCTCGGGCACTGGCGTAGCGATGAATTTCTGGAAGAAGCCATCGAAAAAGAATAAATGACATTGACGGAGATGAAGCCGAAGATACCGTCGCAGTGCTGATGGGCGGTGGGAAGGAATTGGTGAATGCTGAAGGCGGCGGTGCACAACCATAGTCAGGGTATGTACCACTTGAACGTTCCGATACATGTATATCTATGAACGCCGACATAGATCACATGTCTCCGAGTCCAAGCGCAGAAGAATCCAAACTTACGCATATACGGTAGTATTTTGTCGCTGTGTAAGTCGTACCCCCAACCATCCTTCGTGAGGCGCGTTCGCCGGGCAGCCCGGATCCCGACTCATGTGCATGCCACGTATTAGGGCCCCTTCCAGTCCTGTCGCCTTCCTACCACACACTCTTCACTAGTTTGATCAACAAGACCATGCTCGGCAGTTTCACGCAAGTCAAACCCACAATTCTCTCAACACCGATGCTGTTCCCTCAGCTCATTTCCTTTTACCTGACTTTCAACCCCCGAGGAACTTTGTGAAGACTACCACCTTTTTCCATGCGTCTTCCAGAGCTTTGATATGATATTCAAGTTACTCATAATTCTTATACTGTAGCTCATAATCAAGCCGGCTGCTGCGTCAGGACAAACTACGCAACCTGATACTATGTCAACACTCAATGCTAGCCCCACCCGAAAGTGGTACAAAACAAGATCCTATTCGACAAATTAATCGAGCAATTCCCAGGGCTCGCCGAAGCCCCTCTCCACAGGCACAACACACTCGTGGACCACCCCGTTGTCTTCCTTCTGAGCGCGGGTGGCGAACCTATTCTTGAGGTCACTAAAGAGGAGGTCTGAGTTCCTGCTAAATGATTTTGTGGCTTGTAGCTCCTCCGCATCGTTGATATGCAGGTTGTATTCCTTGGAGGCTGCGATGGAATCATCGTCTCTTCCAATCAAGACAAGGTTGTTTGAACCCTGCAAGTCCTTCAAGCTCCCGTTGCAAGCCTGTATACAAAACCTGGTGCGATACTCGGTGGATACGTGGATGATTTTGCATTCCTCGCCGCAGACGAGACAATCACCATCGATACGGAAGTACCAGTGCCTCCGCGGGTCGGCGCGGGAACGAATGAAATACCTATTGGAAAGTCGTCCAATATGACTTTTGAGCACATACACGCTATGAGACTCACCAATGCCCGCTAACGTTGTCCGTGACCTTGATGGGAGGAGCAACGCTGAGAACTCTCGAATCTCTGTCGTGGAGAAGGGTGAAGAACATCTTTCCAAGGAACTCTTTGGCGCCGGGAAATTTGTTGTTGGAAAAAAATTCATTGGCGAGCTTCGCAGCTTGGTCGTCGTGGGTGTAAAACTGGGGGTTGACCCGCGTAACACGTCCAGCATAGGGGCTGGGGCGAGTGGAGATCATCCGCCACCATTCATCAGCTGTCTCGCTGTCGGCGAAAGTGATGAGATACCGCCAGATGTTATCATGCTTGGCCTGTTTCGTCATCAAACTTAACGTTAGTTTGCATTTTGGTGAGGAGTGATGATGGCCACTGACGTCCTTGAGGTAAGCATAAAATAAACTCATGGTGGTCCGAAGACTTGTTGATCACCAGTGAGCATTCCTTGTTAGTCGGTCCAGTTTATATGCGAACTCGCTGCTCAGACCGCCACAATTGGGAATTGCTCAGACTCGGAGAACTTGGGCAACTCTTTCCAAAGGGAGAACACAGTGCAAGAGCCACATGATCAGAGCTTAACATATTTTTGTGGGTCAATGATGACAAGATACCATGGATCATTCATAAGTATTCTTATGACTTGTGCATGCCGCAACCAAGGGCTCGGATCATCCACTTATCATCAAGGTATATGTCCCTTTCTGAACATACTTTTGCTGCAACTAAACCAGCATTTCTTGTAGAACAGTGGATGAATAGGCTACCATTGATTATGACTAAGTGAGCTTCGATACACTGTCTACCACATCATAGGATGTGCCCCTTTTTTCGATTACAACATTATTGTGCTTTCCTCGTTAACTGGGCGCTGGGAGCTTACTGAATAGGCGAGTTCTCGATTTCTATTCTTGGCCGTGTGAATGAGAAATCGACCAACTTGGCAACTTGTGGACGACCCGTGACGTGGTCTTCTTAGGACACTACAAGACCGCATGGTCAATGGGTTGAACATTAAATTTCTCGTAGAATCTTCTGGATTCCACTCGCTACGATTGGTGCGTGGAATCGATCAAACAATGACCACGGGACCCCGGGCCTCAGCGTGGTGCATGCACGCCAAAATAATTTCACAAACCTTAAACTTTTAAAGTTCCCGTCCAGAGTGCACTAAATGTGCCAACTAATCGTCCTGTCGATTGGTGGTCAGAAGCTTGATACGGATCGTGCTTATCGGCTGGATATTTTTAGTTTGTCATGCGACCAGGGCCAGCATCTATTTCCATGCGTCGGGTAGGTTTACGCTTGCGCAGTGGTCAACTTCATATCACTGCCTTTCAAAAACATTGACATAACTGCGGCGCCGCTACTGCGATCTGACACTTGTAAGTGAAAACTCACCCGTTAGGTGCTGTTTCACAAGTCTTCTAGATGTTAAGGCTCAGAAAGGTCAGTGTGCTGTCGCAGGATTTTGGCAATGTAGGCACTATCTCTCCCGGACCAGAAAACGGACAAGAAAAAAGCTGCCGGGAGCAGTAATGTACGCCCACAAAATGGCGCCCAGGTGAGCCTTTCCTTGCCTCCATACGATGTTCGCTCTGATGCGTATATTCGAAGCCACCGCGGAAGAACTCGAATACGGGGGGTAGCAAGCCTGAAGGTTCGCCTGCGCCGACACCGAACGTGCCGGACGAAGATCAGGCGAATCCACCTGCTGGCGACGATAGCTCGCAGCAACCCTCTCAAGTAAGCAAAACCTTGAGTGGAGTATTCTGGGATGCTCGGTCTGACGCGTCCTTCTATTAGATTCGCTTTCATCCGGTAGCAAAGAACATGATAAAGGAATACATAATGAATGAACTGCCCATCAATCTCCTCCGCCTCCCAAAGATGGAGATTTGCAACCAGTGGGCGGTGTGGGGTCAGGTTCAATCGATCATGGACAATCTCGAGTTTGCTCACGATGTCCCGCAACGTCTACGAGACTCGGGGCCGGAACCCGATCCTTCCGACATTCTCGCCTTTGTAAACGACAAGGTCAAGTGGGTGATCTTCTCCCATCGCTGGGGCCAGTCGGAGCCCGACTACCAGGAGGTCACGGGAAACCAGCTCTCGGACAAACCTGGCCACCAAAAACTTCGCAATTTTTGCAAGGTTGCCCACGAAAGGCACCATGCCGAGTTCGCGTGGTCGGACACGTGCTGTATCAACAAAAAGGACATGACTGAATATACGAAGTCGATTCGTTCGATGTACCGTTGGTATGCAAATGCACCGCTTTGCATTACACACCTCTCGGACACCATCAAGCTTAGCGATCTCGAAAAGGATGTATGGCTCACAAGGGGATGGACCCTCCAAGAACTGTTAGCGCCGAAGACTATCAAGTTTTACAACAAAGATTGGAGCCCGTTGACCGACCTCGAGAACGACAAGGAATCAACAGAGATTGCAGCACAAATCCAACGCACTACCACCATCACCCACGACGATCTACGAAACTTTGTCCCTGCGGATCGTTTGAATGGTAGATACGAAATCAGCAAGCGTATGCGTTGGGCAGCGCAACGAGAGACGACTGTGGGAGAAGACAAGGCTTACTCTCTCATGGGGATTTTTAGCGTCAGCCTGTACGTCGATTGCGGTGAAGGCCAAGAACGCGCGGTCTGGAGACTCATGGAGGAGATATTGAAATTCTCGAACAGCCCAGAGGTGCTCAATTGGGCTGGGATCCCCGCGCGCGAGACGAGCCTGTCGTCTTCTGCGCTTCCATCCCGCATTGCCTGCTTCATCGGCAGTAACGACACGGGAACCATCCATCGATATGATGAGGAGTTGGCCATGACTACTCGAGGACTAAGAGTCGACCTCTTGGTCTTGAAAGCCGAACTTCAAGTCGCACAGGACGGTGGTGCCCCTGCTTTGCGGGCGCTTGGATCCAAAGTGGTTTCCCCAGACGTTTTAGGCAGTCGCTTTGGCAATAAACTCCACAGTGACGGGTTCCAGTATGCATTTGGTGTTTGGAACTTCCACTCCGACGTTCAGGGTAATTGCGAATTGGCTGGTAGCGGCCCTCTTGAGGCGCTCCTGCTGACCCGTCAAATTGATCCGAGATCCAAGCGCCCAAAGACGGGTTGGGTGAAGGTTTGCACGAAAGGTTTCGTCAGAATTCATGGAATCAAGAAACGAGACTGGGACGGTCTCAGAGAGAAAGTTTGGGTGTAGTACATGTTGATGTTACATAAGCGAACTGTAAGCTTGCGTTGAACGTAGCCGCCGTACTCCTTCAAGATTCAGAAAGTCGAGCTTGTTTATGACTATGTACGATTACTTGCTTCGAACATGAAGTAGGTCAGGCTTAGGTTGATCGTCAGGTCAGGTTTTTCACATCCTACTCAGGCTCTCCATCCTGAGCGCTAGCCCGGACTTCACCGCTCGGACACAATGGCTGCACAAGTTAGTCGTTGTCTTTCGTAGTATCACTATGATCTCACTCTAATACCAGGGTGATCTCCCGAGCCGTATACGAGAAGAGCTCCATCGATATGTTTTCAATGAATTGCCCATCCACCTCATCCATCTCCAGAGCGCCCAGTTGTGCGACAGACACACTATATTCGAACGCTTCCTCCCTGTCTTTGGAGCTTTGACTGCGCAAGATTTCTCAGATGGCCTGAGGGTCTCCCTCCTCAATCCAGTTCCTTCTTCCACCGATACTACAAGCATCCATAACTTCATCCGTTCCCGGTTGAGATATGCCATCTTATCTGACGAATGGGGGAAACCAGTGCCTGCTTACGGTGATGTCCCTGGTCTAGCACTTCTCGCAATCATACCTGCACATTACGACGTGGCTAAGTTTTGCGATATCGCTCGTAACTACGACATGGAATATGCATGGGTCGATAGCTGCTGCATTGACAGGTCTAGCGATGCGGAGTTTAACCGATCGATCCGCTCGATGTACCGATGGTATGCCAATTCGTCCATCTGCATTGTCCATCTGGCGGATGCGGTATTCCTTGGAGACATTTCCAGAGATACTTGGTTCAGGGGAGGATGGGCTTTGATGCAGCTGTTGGCACCGGGGCGACTCAAGTTTTACAACAGAAGATGGGATCCGCTGACTGAACACTTGAATGACAAGTGGTCGCCAACGATATTGGCTGCTATCGAACATGCAACCTCGATCACCGCTCCAGAGCTCCATCAATTCGAACCCAGCTCTTCAGATACGTATCAGATCAGCAAGCGCATGCGCTGGGCTGCCAATCGGCGAACGACAATCGCAGAGGATAGGGCCTACTCCCTCATGGGGGTGTTTGGGGTCATCATCGACGTTGCTTATGGAGAGGGCGGATCTCGCGCTTTCTCTAGGCTCTTCCAGGAGATCGTGCATTTTTCAAATAGTCCAGAGGTAGTAAACTGGATAGGGAAACCGGCTGCGGGTTTGAGCCTGAGATCACTCGCCTTCCCCTCCTCCCCGGATGCTTTCGTCGGTAGCAGCGATATCGCGGGGCTCTTTCGGGAAGAAGCTGTCTCGCTTGCTGCCAATGGATTGTCTATCAAACTTTTAGTTCTGCCTGCAACGCTCGTCTCCTGGGAAAGGGATATTCAGGCCCTCTTGAAATGCTTCGAGGCCCAGGTGCGGGTGGAATGCATTCTAGACTTCAAACCTGGGGATCCAAGAGAGGGGGAAAAACTGGAATATGCTTTCGGTGGATGGAACTTTTCTACCATCGACGGACGATGTGAACGTGCCGGGGATATGATTGAAGCCATTCTCCTTTATCGCGTAGTCCGTAACGGCGGCTCTAGGGGGATTTGGAGCAGGATCCCCACACAATCATTTATTAGGATCGAGCTTCAGGTGGCGAACCCTCCGCCTGGCAGAAGGTGGGAAGACTATATACAAACCGTTGTATTCTAGCTCGTAGCATAGCCGTAGTTATCTGACTCATAGGGATGGAAGCCAACAAGGACAAACAACACGTACCGCGACAATTATTGCCAGCACGCGCCCAAGTCATTTGCATTCCCGAGTGTGTTGTTTGGAGACGACCCAACATGATGCAGCCAACCCCAGCACCAACGTCCCCTCCACATTCACCTAAACTATTGCCTGAAGAAACAGTATATCCAGCCCCACCCCAGAACAGAGGCAGCGCCCCTTTCTCAGTTCTGGTAGGCCTCTTTGGGAAGCTATCTACCGAACGCAAGCCAGAGCGCCGCAGACGTCTTCTCAATGCATGGTTTAATGTCTGTACCAGTTTCGTCCATGTCTGTATCAACTTTGACACGTGCGGTGTAGCATTGGCGGGAGCAAGTTGGCTACGACCTTTATCCCGTCCTGCGACTCCTTCTTCCTCAGGCTGGTGATCTGCATTCTTTCCGCTAAGCAATTCTGACCGTGTGTACAGAAAGATCGCGAGCGTGCAATATATGGCTTGAAAGAGAAGAATCTCGCCAAGACCTATATCAAGCTCATTCCTCTCGGAACGAAAGATCCGGATGCGATTCGACTTCTCAACTGGAAGAGACCCTCAGGGAAATTTGTTTGTAACCCTCTGACTCTACCATTGATTTTGTCTGAGGTTCGCTCTAGTCAGGATCTGGTGATTTTTCCAATGTCCTGTATGAAACTGTGAGCAAGCGCTCCTCAGTCATAGACGGGTCGCTGTCTGTCGATGATCTGAACGGTATATTGGACGAGTTATCCAAAAACATAGGCAAACAGTACGGGCTTGTTTGGCGTCAATGGTAGGAGGCTAAAGTTTACGTCTAGCGACGTTCAATCCAAAATCCTCCAACGCGTCTACAACCGTGCCACCGCCGAGGAACAGAAATGGATCGTGCGCATCGTTCTCAAAGGTACGAAATTGTCTTCATCACGCCGATTCTCAAAGGATCTCGCTAGATATGGTGATCTCGGTCAAGGAAACAACCGTCTTCTCTGTATTTCACCTCGACGCCGAAGATTTATTCAACACATGCTCAGACTTGAAGAAGGTGGCTTGGGAGTTATCAGATCCAACTCGCAGACTTAAGGCGGAGGTACGCTGATGCCGGACTCTTCTGGAGCAGATGTTCATAAAAGCATAGGACAAGGCCATTCAATTATTCCGAGCATTTGCTCCTATGCTCTGCAAGCGACCGACTCACAAAATTGAGGAATCTATCAAGGAAATGCAAGATCGTACGTTCATTATGGAAGAAAAACTTGATGGAGAGCGAATGCAACTGCACAAGCGCGGTAATGAGTATTTCTATTGCTCTAGGTGAGAGCATAGCCGGCCGATCTAGTCTATCCTTTACTCTTGTTGTAGGAAAGGAAAGGATTACACGTATCTCTACGGCAAGCATATCGGGGAAGGTAGCTTGACTCCTTATATTGATGCAGCATTTGATCATCGAGTGGAAGAGTGCGTATGTATGATTCCAATTTCTGGTATTCATCAGACTTGCAGAATTATACTGGACGGCGAAATGTTGGTATGGGACCCTGTGTCAG
The DNA here is from genome assembly GCA_038090395.1 of Boletales sp. KT-2023a. NCBI lineage: Eukaryota > Fungi > Basidiomycota > Agaricomycetes > Boletales > Boletales sp. KT-2023a. Next base: position 27,770 of record JBBPMP010000161.1, on the reverse strand, counting down.
AGCGCAACCTACCATTCGGTACTCTCAAAACTGCTGCACTTGGTAGGCTCAACATCCCTGGAAAATATTGTCTTATATGTTATGTTTAGACAAGTCCAAAATAGAACATCATCCGAGACCTTGTTGTAAGTTATCCTAATACTAACTTCGTCAATTTACACACTGTTTCCTTTCAGTCAAAGTTTTCGATCTGCTGTACCTCAATGGCATGTCTCTAGACAAGAAGTCTCTCAGGTTTCGAAAACGCAATCTACATTCCTGTATCCAACCAATTACTGGGCGCATAGAATTCGTTGTTGAGTTTGAAGGTAAAACTGCAAAAGACGTGAGGCAACGAATGGACGAGGTCATGGCTGCAAGGGGAGAAGGTCTCATTCTCAAGCACCCGGACTCGGAATATATTCTGAATGGGCGTAACAAAGACTGGATCAAAATGAAACCAGAGTATATGGTATGCTTCTTCCATTGATCTGGATACTAATTTCATTCCTCCTCATCTAGGACGACTTGGGGGAAACTGTGGACGTGCTAGTTGTTGGTGAGTCGTGCACACTTCGTATTACTACAGTCGGCTAAGGGATGTACAAGCTGGGAATTATGGAACCAGAAAGCGATCAGGAGGTGTATCCACGTTGATATGTGCTGTGTTTGACGATCGCCACTCAAGTGACGACGAGCCTAAGTTGGTGTTTAGTCGTCTATTACTACCACTTCCCGCTGACGTGTTTTCCAGGTACAGCACCTTCGTACGCATCGGATCTGGTCTCAGCTTCGCAGATTATACATGGATACGCCAAAAACCTTGGAAACAATGGGATTCTAAAAACCCTCCAGAGTTCTTACTCACCGCACAGCGCTCGCACGACGACAAGGGCGATGTTTATATCGAACCTGCAGAGTATGGTTTTAGCGGTGCTTATTTCGTTTTTTCTGACGTAGCGCCAGTTCGTTCATCCTGAGAGTGAAGGCGGCCGAGATAACTAGTACCGGTGATCGACTGAGTCGACATTTTTGGAGATTCCCGGATTGATTTCTTTCCAGATCAGTACCACCTTGGCTTTACAATGCGTTTCCCTCGCGCGTTATCAATTCGAGATGATCTTGGTATTGAAGACTGCATGACTGCGTCAGGTCCGTTCTCTACGTTTGTATGCGTTTTCTATCGGCTTAACGTTCAAAGGTATTCTTGAAACCGTGCGCACAGAACGCAAGCGGAAGATGGAGAAAGACGCGAGGTGCGTAGTCGTTGTATCCTATACTTGTTACTACTACATCGGTCTCAGTTTTGACGATCGAAAGAAGAAAAGAAAGAAGACTGCCAAGGTTGGTGACATGTACTTGCAATACTCACTGACAACGCCCCTCTTTCTAGCCAATGGTATTGCCGCGATTTCAAGGTCCAAGTGCCGATTCTGTTGAAATTGAATCGGACTTATTTGAAGGCATGAAGTTTAGTGAGTCATAAACACAGGCGTAGTGCGGATCGGTTTGAGACGTTCAAAAAGTGGTGTCAGCAGATCCCAAGTCAAAAACTGGCGAACAGGACCGGAAGGAACTGATGAAAATGTACGAATTGCGTTACCAACCAAGGCGTACTACTCATTCGTGGTAGGATCTATGCAAATGGGGGAAGTTGTGTTCAAGTTGTGACATCCCAACAACCTATAATGGTTGTTTATGGCGGAACGACGATGCGTAAGTTGTCGGTTCTTCAAGCACTATGTGGACACTAATGGATGTCCCGCTAGCATACGATATCAAGTTGTTAGTAAACAAAGGGACAATTGATATCGTTCGGCCTCAATGGATCTTGGACTGCGTTGCGAGGGATGAATTGGTTCCTTTCAGGAAGAGGTACAGTATTAACATGATATGAGTAAAATCTCGAAACCAATCAACATTGCAGATACTTCTTTCATGCTTCGGATGATCGACAGATCTCTGCCGAATACAACGAAGTCGATAGTGAGGACGAAAAGGAATTGGGCGATAAACTTCGGGAGTCCTCGTGTGATACTGGCCAGAACGCCTCTGCGACTCCAGAGGTCGCGGAACACAAACAAGAATCCATGGAGGAAGTCGACCCGGCCCTTGCGGAGTGGTTGAGTGTAGATGCTAAGGAGGCAGTAGATGCAGAAGAGACTGAGACCGAGCCGGAGAGTGACGTGGACACTGTGAACGATGACGTTGGCAAGGAGAGTGATGAATGGACAGAAGTACGCCCAAGTGGTAGCGAGACCCTTGAGTCATTCCAATCCTTGGTGAGTAATTCATACCCGATACTCCAACGAGTGGTTCACGTTCACGCGACTTGAACGAGCAGACGCTATCTGAAGGGACGCCAGCAGAGGTGAGTGTTGTTGCCGGTTGTCTGGTGTCGGCGTTGATGATGGGCAGCACGAGGATGCCATTATGGGCGAAGGTTCGGAGCGCGAATATGACACTAATTTAATATTCAAGCATTTGTACGTGCGCCATGCCGTTATTTTCGTGTACCGCGTTCACTAGATTTGCTTCTATAGGTGCTTCTATATCGATTCTCCACTGAACGCACGCGACAATGGAATGACCGTCGTTACGAAGTATGAGAAAGAGATTTCCGATCAGTACGTCCTTCATTCTTCCCGCTAGGACCAGTTGTAGCTCATTTGTACATGTGAAGCTTACTGAAGGTTGCCAAGAGTATCGAAAGAAATGGAGGGAAAATTGTTGATCTCAACAATCCCAAATTAACACATGTTGTTCTCGACAAACGGGACGTGTCTCGTAGGGTAACTCTTATGCAACTCGTCTCGAAGTAGGTTGGCAACCTGCAGGTTATCTGAACTTACGACGTCGTCACAGGCCTAAACGACGTCGGCTCGTCATAGCCGACTATATACAAGCATGTCTAGACGAAGAAACCTTGCTTGACGAAGAGGGTATGTCGAAACTATATTTTCACACATCATGCTCACGGTTTCTGTGCCAGAATTTGCGCCATGATATGTATAATTGCTCCTGTGCATGTACTTTTTTTAGTACAATCAACAAGCGATGATTCTCACAGGATGTAAATGCGACAGTCGGGGGTGAGTCCACGTGGTTCTAGTCTATATAAGTATCCGTTCTGTTTTTTTTCCTCTGTTTTTTTTTTGTCACCGGGACAGACATTGGATCCCGAAGTAATAGATCGCACGTTGCCATCGGTGAGATATTTTACATCGGATTTATTCCCTACCGTCCAATGTTTGCACCACATGCGAAACCAATGTCGTCGGAAGAACTTAGTCGTCCTTACTAAGTCGAATTTTTCTCAGACTTAGTTGCATCTCACTTTCACGTCACTTTATCGCCTATGGTGTTCGGTTTGGGCTGTTTTTAGACCTGGTTCTACTGATAATCAAATGCAGAAATACAACAGGCTGTTCCGTTTGAACACTGCAATTACTGGATGTTATAAAAAACTACTCCGAGTTGCAGGGACGGATTTCCCATCTGTTCCTTCCCTTTACCCGCACCAATTTCATTTCTAACCATGCAACCAAACGGTATCCCTCTAGATACGGCGGCGATTGTGTCTACCGTGCTAGAGGGAATTCTATTTGGTGAGTCAACATAAGATATTGTTGTGGGATATATGATGGATGACATTTGTGTTTGTGCAGGGATTTCCATCCTGATGTTCGTAGGGACGATATGGTCCCTGATGTATAGACACATGAATTCTGTCACTACTAGACGACTCGTCGTGGTCGCGTGTTCCTTGCTTCTGCTGAGCACTGCGGTACGTCGAAATTTGATTATATATTAAAGCATTTCAATATTCCACGTGTGGACAGCATATCGTGATTGACATCATTCGCGCATACGAGGGTCTGGTGGAGTATCGAAACTCCCCGATTTATCGTAACAAACCGAATGAATTCTTCGCTAACGTCACCCAGTGGACTTTCGTATGGAAGAATGCGATATACCTATTACAGACACTCGTAGGCGATGGGGTGGTGGTGAGGAAATGGTTACGTTGAATCTACGACTGTCACATTGCTCAACATGGTGTCTAGATCTACCGTTGCTATGTCGTCTGGCAATCGTGGTGGGTGATTGTCATTCCCGCCGTGTTATGGGTGTCTGTCGCTGGTATGTAGTCGTGCTCTCCATCCGTGCACTTGGGCATTCCTGATGCGAAATGACGATGTGACAAGTGACCGGTGTTGGGAGCGTATACATGGACTCCCATCCAACAGGCAACCCGGAAGACATATTCTCGTCGGGTACAGGCCAATGGATAACCGCATTCCTGGCTACGACGTTGTTTACCAATCTCATTAGCACATGTGAGTTGTTTTATAACCTTTCGAGAAGCATTCTCATTGGCTGTTTCTTACCCGCAACTCCCTTCCTGTGTGGATTTCGTCACCTAGCGATTCTTGCATACCGAATATGGCGGGTTGGAAAACGCGTGAGCAGCGTAGTATCGCACTCGAGCGTGTTGTGGCCCGTCCTACGCATCGTGGTCGATGCGGGCGTGCTTTATTCGGTCTCGCTCCTAGCCGCGCTCCTATGCTTCGTGACTAAAAATCGAGGCCACTATGTATTGATCGACATGGTGCGTACCAATCCCAAGAGATACCTTTTTCTGAACTAACCTACCGTGTGCATCTATCTCTCATTCCATCGTGGCGCGTTTTGTCATGCTTCGGCGGCGGCCCTGAACAAAAATAGATAATGCCCATCATCTCCATCACATTCTATATGGTGATCATCCGCATCACACTCTCTACGTCGCATTCCCGAGGAGTCACGCAAGCGTCGGCGAGTTCCGGTCGTCTCACACTGTCGCGCACGTCGCGCCTGAGTGATCATCCTTTGAAGCGCATGGAAGTGCGCATCACGCGATTGACCGAAATGAGCGAGCTGGAGGAGTATCCCGAGGGGAGCCCGGAACACAAGGAGGGTGAGGAACCGGGGAGGGACGTAGTAGGTAGAGTTGATGGTGGGTTCATCGTATGAGAAAGCGAGGTACGTTTCGTTGTCGACGGCACAAACGCGCGACTGATGCCGTTTTTGTTTGTTGTGGTTGCTGCTGCCATTTCTCTCGTTCGAACGGCCAGGAGACTTTTCCCAAATAGGCTTCATAACGACATGACGGAAATGAGCAAAGACGACCTAAGTTATACCCTAGATTACCCTTAACACGCCGTACACGACATGGATTGTTGTAAATTATGCGAATTTCAGTGGAAAATCGGAAGCATCTTGATATGAAGTCCACAGGAAAATCTGCGGCCTGGGGAGTTCGCGGAAAACAGACATTACTGTAACCCTGTCTTACATTCAGAGGACTTTGTGACCCAAGTTCAGGAGTCAATAAGTAGATGCCATATCTTATAGCTGTGAATTTATGACCTGATTTCAACTTTAGTTTGCTCGTTGGAATTCACAGACAGTTATAGTAATCACCGGGTCCGTAACCCAGAAGTTTGCGATCTCACGACCCTTGACAAAAAAATACAACACACGAGACTTAATACACTTCGAATCGGCGCCGGTACGCAAAGATAGAATCGTTGCACGAGGAGGACCCATGCCCTGCCTGCCGCGACCCAGTCCACAACTATGGTATTCGAATCTCTACTGGCTTCTACACCATATCGACCGTCCCAGATTCCCGCCCACCAGCAAATCAAAAACTGCAATTGGTAGATGCAGTATTGTGACCAACGTGCAGGTCCGAGTCAAGTGGTCATCACGTCCGCAGGTACTGTCGACGTGGTCATGGAGATGGAGCAGCCAGTTTGAATGGAATTGTCAACACTGCAAATCCGGATGAACCGTTCTCTCGGTCTTCTCTGCGTCGCATTTCACGAATCACGATCTTGGCTTCTTCGCCTCCCGCAGTGTACGATTCTGGCTGTTTTTAGACATGGCCCCACTGATAACCAATGCAGAAATAAGACTGGCTTTCCGAAAAGTGTTCTTACTCTCGATTATAAAAAATCAGCCAGAGTCGCAGGAATGGGTTTTCCGCCTATTCCTTCCTTTGACTCGCGCATTCCGTAGGATCCAGTCCTTCTGACAATGCGACCAAACGGTATCCCTCTCGACACGGCGACAGTTGTGTCTACCGTGCTGGAGGGAATTCTCTATGGTGAGTCGACACAACATATGGTTGTGGCACGTCTGATGGACCATGTTTCCGTAGGAATTTCCATCCTGATGTTTATAGGAACGATGTGGTCCCTGATGTATAGGCATACTATGCATTTTGTTGTCAACAGACGACTCATCATAGTCGCGTGTTCCTTGCTTCTATTGAGCACTGCGGTACGTCGACACTCGATCATGCACTTCAAGTCGCGTTTTGATCTTTTATGTGTGGACAGCATGTTGTGATCGACATCATTCGCGCATACAAGGGTCTGGTGGAGTACCGAGACTCCCCGGCTTATCCTAAGGGGCCGAACCAATTCTTCGCTGACGTCGCCCAATGGACTTTCGTATGGAAAAATGCGATATATCTATTACAGACGCTCGTGGGTGATGGAGTGGTGGTGAGAAATGCTCACATTCGATCTCTATTACATTAATGCTCAGCGCTGTCCAGATATATCGTTGCTATGTTGTCTGGCAATCGTGGTGGGCTATCATCTTTCCCACTGTATTATGGGTGTCCGTTGCCGGTATGTTGGCGCACCCTCCATGCATTCACGTGAGCATTACTGACGCGAAATAATGACATGACAAGTGACCGGTGTTGGGAGCGTATACTCGGATTCCCATCCAACGGGCAACAAGGAGAACGTCTTTTCGTCAGGCACGGGTCAATGGATCACCGCATTCTTAGTTGCAACACTGTTTACCAACCTCGTGAGCACATGTGAGTATTTGATGGCCCCTCCGGAAGCATTCCCATTAACCCCGTCCCCTCTTTTTATTTGTTCTCGTCGCTTAGCATTTCTTGCATTCCGAATATGGCAGGTAGGAAAACGCGTGAGTAGATCGGCTTCACACTCGAGCGTATTGTGGCCCGTCCTACGTATCGTGCTGGATGCGGGTGTGCTTTACTCCGTCTCCCTCCTGGCCGCGCTGCTGTGTTTCATAAAGGAAAACCGTGGGCTCTTTGTATTGATCGACATGGTGCGAACAACACAATCTTCATGGTGATCTTTTTGAGCTGATCCATCGTGTGCACGCGCTCGTGGTGATGCCCGACATATCGTTCTGACACTTCCATCATATTCTCTCTCGGCGACCCTGAACAAAAAACAAAAATAGATAATGCCCATCATCTCCATTACGTTCTACATGGTAATCATCCGCATCACGCTTTCCACGTCGCATTCCCGAAGTGCACAAATGTCGGTCGGCTCCGGTCGTCTCACGTACCCGCGTATGTCGCGCGTGAGTGGGATGCGCGACTCTCCCTTGAAACGCATGGAAGTGCACATCACGCAGTTGACGGAAATGAGTAGGCCGGATGAATATGCGTACGCCGAGGGGAGCGGAGAATTCAAGGAAGGCGCAATGGAGGGGGAAGTAGCGAGCAGGAGCCATGATGACTTTGTTATATGAGAGAGTGAAGTGCGTTTTTCTCAGCAAATGTCACGGATGTACGACTGATGCCTTTTTTGTTGTCGTTGCTTAGCTATGACTATTTCTCACATTGTTTTCTCATTCTTTACAAATTACAGCATAACGGAAATAAGCAAAAATACCCTAGGTTAAAAATGCATATTCATGGGTTATCCCGTCATTGGTACAAGTAGTAGTGCAGAGTAGGATAGAACAGATAGAGTTGGACCGTATGTACATACCCTGATTACCTGTAGTACCGTTTATTGAAATCGAATCATTGAGGCACTCAATTGAGGTTCAACAGTACCTTGTATTTTCATTCCAAGGACGTCATCCTCTCGAACTTCGCATGAATGATTTCCATGAGCTTCGGAAGCATTCAGTTGTTAGGCCAAGGTTCTGTCATCAAAATCTTGTGTTTGCCGCATTGCTAGTGAATCATGATTGAACGACTGAGAAGCAGTGTGATTATGGTGCCGTATTCGCAAAAGAGATGTATACTCTCCATTATTGTCTAATTGGATGGAAATAGATCGTATCATAAAAGGGAACCGTCGATGTGTATGGGTCCGATATCCGTGGGTCCGACCGTGACCATCTTCTTTGGTAGAAGCGACATCCATCTCGTCTTCTTAAGCTCGGGGCCTTTGTCGCCGAAATACCTCTCGCTTTCGAAACTCCATGCATCAAGAGCACGCACCCACTGACCCATCCCATCGCAATACGCCTGCACCTGGGAGTTCAAGGGTTCTTCCCACGTTGGAAGAGCCGCGCGGGCGGCGTGGAACCTCTCGCCGGCTCGAGAAAGATAATCTTCGACCCACAGCGTAGCGCCATTCACATCTGTATTGTGTTCGTGCATCACGCACGTTATGATGTTGTGGAGATCATCTCCCCGCACTTGCTCAAGGTTATAAGAGAAGATATCCTGCCAAACCACCATGTTAGTAATGTTTCGTGTTTGGCCTCAAAAATGGCAATGGCACACTGACGTTAGCAAGACCGATCAAGTCGACGCCTGCTAGGATCATTTCCTGCATAGCGGGGTGTGACATCACTTCATCAGGGATGTCAAATCCTAGCTCGATTATGGAGAACGAAGGTTTTACTCCGCCCGTATGACGTCGGGCATCGATGTAGCTTTTGATATCGAGAATCCGCCGATCCCTTTTGTCAATGGATTCCTGTACGACACTCTCAAGGTATTCATCCATGGTCTGGATGAATCTCTTCTGTGAGGTTGCTGTCGCATTTTGTATGGTCCGCGCCCAAAATCTGTTATCGAATATGAACTTTATTAAAATCTTTCGATAGACCGATTATACACTTACTGTCGGGCTATTTCTCCGCCCACCCACTCCCCCTTCGGGCGTGGTGTATGAGGATTCCGGAGGGCATTCATTACTGCCTCTTTTTGCATACGAACTTCTGACGGTGTAGACCTATCGGAATATTCGTCGAACACATAGAACACGTGCATGAGATCGCAACCAGCTCTGACATGTTCTACGAAGAAGTAAGTATACAATCCATACAATGCTCTTGTGACATGACTTAACCCCTGCTCGCGGTTGGATAAGCCAGGGAAGCGAGGAGATCTACCAAAAAAGTCGGAACGCGAACAGGGTGAGAATAAAAGCACTGACTAAAGTCACAACGATTGAAAGCGTCCTGTGCTTTGGGACCGAAGGCTTGGAAACCAATTAGCCAAGCATCGGCCTCCTCCTTCACCACTTTATAATTTGGGTTAATCTGGCGAGGCCACGGCCATCTGGCAAGCACGTTTGGGATGAAGACTTTGGTAGGTTTGTCACTTCTGTTGATACGCTTTTGCACCGGGGAAGCGGTCCTTTCTTGGGAGACAGGTTCAGTAGTGGTCTCGTTGCGCGAGGTTCTGGAAACCAGGCGAGAGGCAACATAAAACGCGAATTGGATGAGAACGCTTATGAGCGCGGCTTGGAGAAGTTGAGGTTTCATTATGGACTCACAATTTATCCAGCGCTGGCTTTATATCCACAGACTGCTACCCGGAGTCTCGTAACTCGATGTCATATCATGATGCTAGTGGCTGCCTGGGTCCGCGGTGAAACCGGGGCTAATTACAGTCTTACCCTGTCCGGGAAAACCAGGGGATCACATGTACACATCTCTGAGTACGCCACCTCTGTCATAACGTTTAGGGCCAGAGTCTAGATCCCATAGAAGTCACGACCCGGTCGAACCGGACACTGCCAGTGAATCCCTTTGTTTTCAGGGCCATGGGCGGCAGAAGCCTGAGCGCTGCCTGAAAAACGATCTTCTTGTTGACAAGGACTCGGCGATCAGCTGGCAACTGGAGCCCTGAGGTTGGCAGTCGCCGTGCTCTCCCTTGCAGTAGGTACCACCAAATCTGGTGGGCAACCAACTTGGGCCACTTTCGATTAACGACGAGGCTTTGCTGCCCGGCTCGGGCAAGGTAAGCAGACTGGCGCTTATCGAAGCTGGGTCATCACCGCCTTGGGTCCAAAGCACTTTTTCGGTTTCTGGACCTTCCGAAGATCAACACGTGGTAAGCCATGTTTAGATCTTCTTGCTGTAGATGCAGTGTCGTATTTCACGTCCTCGGTCGGCTAGCTGGTATATATGGCGTTACGAATGCACAAATATTGATCGCGTCATACCTGCTGCGGCTTTCCTTGCGCATTACACATCGCCGCACTTACCCTGCCGCATGACGAAATAAAGTGATTACACATAGTTAGATAATGCTAATCCAACATGGATTAACATATATAATTATGTTTTATCTAACCTGCCCTAAAGCAGATTAGAAACATTAGTGAAAACATTATAAATTGATGTTTTCACTCTAAATAAATTCTAGAAAAATTCTGAAAAATATTTTGGAACCTCTGGAACACTTCTAGAACACTTCCAGAGCACTTCTGGAACCATCTGGAACAAGTTCCAGAATTATTTTGGAATTATTTGAAAACCTGTCAAAAGGTTAGGATCACTTTTACCTATGAAAAGTATATAGGATCAGAAAGTCTGAGTCCTAATGACTCAACTTATCCATATCCTAACCATATTACTATTCTAAGTCTAAATACTTAGGAAGATTTAGGATCATTCATCAAGAATTGAATAACATATATCAAATTCTCTAACTGTATAAATACAGAACTTTTTGTACTTGCACTATACATGTATTTTGAGGATATAGATAGAGAGGACTATAATCCTTGAATGTAGGCAAAGGGACAGAGGAAGAATTATCTCTAGTGGGAACTACTCACTAGGTAATGCTTGTGGTTGAACAACCAAGTCTCTCAAGTATTTGAGGAATGAATGCTTTGTGGATGCAAGAGTTGTTGATGGGAGTCAATGACAGAAGTCGTTACAAAAGTCATTATTCGTTATAGGCTGTAAGAGCAGCCTTATATACATACAATCCTGTATGGTACTATTTGGTCTATTCTAGAGTATTCTACAATATTCATTGTGTTCTAGCCAATAGCAAATAGCTCTCTATTCACATGATTAGTGTTATATGAAAGTTGTACAATAAAGTGATTTATTACATAAGATCATATGATAGTATGATTATGACATAATAAACAGTTCCAGTTTCACCTGTTCCTATTAGACCTGATGGTCTAGATTGTAATGCGAAGCATACCTTGAGTGGACCAAGACTGATGTGAAGACTTACCAACAAGCAGGACACTCACAAAGAGGTATGACTCAGCTCGAAGGGACCAAAGAGACAAAGACTATACACCTTAGAGGCGGACTGAGGGACTGAGGGGACTGAGGGACTGAGGAGTGACTCAAGAGAATGCTAGATTGCATAGATCGAGAATACGGTACAGTAAGTCAACTACTGGACTATATACCAAGGGACATGTAAGTGTGGAACATTATGGAACAGTGAAGAACAAAGGGACACGTCATCAAAGAGTAATGAAGAATGAGTAAGAGAAAAGGACATGTCACCATTTAGTAAAGAGCAATGACAAAGATGTGTGCAAGGCACTCTAACGAAGGGGAAAAGAAGTGAAGCAAAGGGAAAAGACATAAAGGGTAGATGATTGTAACATTACCCCCTCTCTACACTTGAAGTCCCAGACCTCAATCATTACATAGAGTCCACAAGCGGCAGGGAGGGAACGGATGATGCAAATGCTTGTGAAGGAGTGAGGTTCTTGAATGGGCAGTCAGCAAGGATGTGGCCAGCTCGGGAACAATGAGAACAGGTGCAGGTCAGGCAGAATTGGTCAGAATGACCCCAGTGAGAGCATGTTGTGCACTGAGTACTGAAACAAAGACGAACTGGATGGCCTGGGGCATATTTGTGGCAGGAAGGGCATCGATAGTTGTCACAGTCCTCTCGATAATGACCAAGATGATGGCAGTGATACTGTAGCAAGCAGCAGAGGGAGAAGGGGCAGGTCGAGAAACTGGAGAGGAAAGGGTTTGGATAGACAAAGAGAGGATATGACAACCTTCAGAATCACAAAAGAATTGGATGTGTTCCCGATTGCGAGTGAGCATGCCTTGATCAACGATAAAACCGTCAGAGAATATGGTGGGGTCATTGATGTGATGATGGGGGATGAGTTCAACCGAGGAGAGACATTCTGCCAATGGTCTGGAGGGAGAGGTAATCTGGGAAGCGATGGGTAGAGGGGGAGGAGACGAGGGTTGGATGAAGACTTGGGAGGTAGTAGTGGTAGGGATAGAGTCAATAGAGGCAAGGTAATGGTCACAATCGGCAAGGGGGAGAGAAAGGTAAACATGACGAAAAGTGGGATATAAGGAAGTGGGGTTAAGACGTTTGACAAAGACATGGAAACTGTGAAGATGAAGAATCAAAAGAATATGTTCAGTGTTACGCTTGGTCCGAGTAGGAACGAGCGTAGGCTCAAAGAGAACTAACAAAGGGAGTCAAAGGTTCGAAGGAATCTGAGCAGGACTTGCCAGACGTCGAGGATATCAACCGATAGGACGATCGGTGTAAGATCAAAGGTTCAGTCGACAAGGAGAGTCGACAGAAGGGTCAAGGGAGCCGTCCGACAGAGTAGTCGACGAGGGGTCGAGAGGTTCGTGAGGAAGTCAAGGTAGATTGAGCAGAACTAAGCTAGGGTACGTTGATGTACGACAGGGCTTAAGTAGTACTCAAGGATAAGGTTAGAACGGAGATGAGAAAGATAAGAACCGCCTCATGGTAGAGATAAGAAAGAACATGAGGCGACGGAAATGAAAGACACGAGACGACGATAACAATGGCGTGTGATGAACGTGTTGTACGTTCTAGAACACTCTAGAGAAGGTGAAGGAACCGGGTGAAGCCGGTCAGAGTATGACAAAGAAAGAAATGAGGGAATCGTAACATTCAGGAAGATGACTAACCAACATACAGAGTGGGAGACAAAAAGTGGATGGAAGATCGGAAGAAGTGGAAAGGAAATGATAGTTCTGTACTCTAGCTACGTCAAGGAAGAGGCATATGAGTTCCTGGGTAATCTCGTCCTCAGCATAGAGAGGATCATTTTCGAGGGTGTGGATGAGGGTAGTGTCAGCAAGGATGCCGGCATAGAGGGTGTTGATGGCGGAGATGGGTAAATAGATAGCTTGTACAGGTCTGGAGCGTAAGGGAGAAGACAAAGAAATAGAACTGGAAGGGCAACCCAAGATAGGTGAAGATGAGGGTGAAGAAGAGTTGGCAGACATCAAGTAATAAAGAAAGAAGGAGGTTTATGAAGAAAGAGAAACCAAGACAAATCAGAATGATCGATGAATTGGACAGTCTGAAAAATGGCAAAAGCACTTGTGTTCAAGGAAGTGAGTAGAAGAAAGTTTGGGATGACGAAGAAGGAACAAACGTCTGGCACAAGATTTGGAATCAAATAGTTGGGCGTAAGCAATGTCAATGGGGATGGCATTCATGAGAATTTTATCGAAGAGAATGAGTCTGTTTATATGCAAGGAGAAGGGAACGTGCATGACAGAGATTACTTTCAGGTTCCCATGTGTTTTTGGATGCTGAGTAACCTTTCCATGTGGTCAGGTACTGATAACAGCCAGGGGAGCCCTTGTGTGTGAGAATGCTGTCCACTTTGTATTCTTCTTTGCCATCAATGACATCAGGAGGTGGAGTTGGAAAGGAAGGACATCAGCAAACCAGCTTCTCACCTAGCTGAGCTTACAGTATCACAGCACACACTAGCCAGGATACAATCTGTCCTATTCTAGGATAGACTGTCAGGGTCTGTAATCTCGGACCCTTTTCCTAGGGTAACTTTGTGATGCTGGAGCTTATGTCACACTCTGCGCCAACGCTGTCCTGGCCTGTCCCAACCTGCCACACCTGCTTAACATTGATCTTTATTTGGCTTGCCACAGCTAAAATTTGACTAACTGACTAAGCGATGTGGCATAGCACCACAAGTCTGGTAAGACATTTAGACACTCGGGCCAAGCAGATTAAGCACGGAAAGCACATAAGTTGAAAATCTCTCAGACAGGTTGGAATAGGAAAAAAAAAGAAATATATTCAGTCTGATCTACTACAGAACGTACGGCTAGGTTTCTCATCGCACTGTAGCTACATGTCATCCCTGTCACATCACCCCCGTCGCATTGCGGTACACATCGTCGTTATGTCCCCATCCCTCATGCTGGGTCATCGTAACCCCCAGCACAAAGAGCACTGGGCTATTGGCTGTCGTCTCAGGCACTGTGGCCACCAGCCATGCAGTCATACACACAACGACGATGTCATTGCATTGCCATTGATGGCACAAGGCCATCAATGACCTTGTGTCGTCATTGCCGTGGCGTCATCGGTGTCATGCGGTTTCCAACTCGTCGTGTTGTGGTCATTGTTACGATTCCTCCGTTTCTTTTCTTTCCTTCTTTGTTATACTCAAACCAGCATTACCTGGTTTCTTTATCTTCTTTAGAGTGTTCTAGAATGTACAACACATTTGTCACACACCTTTCTCATCTCTACCTCATGTCTTTCATTTCCACTGCCTCATGTTTATTCTTATCTTCACCATGAGGCGATTCTTATCTTTCCTTTCTCCGACTTAACTTTATCTTGAGTACTACTTAAGCCTTGTCATACATTGATTGTACTCTAGCTTAGTTCTGCTCAATCAACCTTGTCTCCCTCGAAACTACTTTGATCCCTCATTGACATCCTTGTCGGACGACTCCTTTGATCTCTCCATCGACTCTCCAAGTCGATCGAACCTTTGATCTCTCGCCGATCGTCTTGTCGGTTGAGACCTTTGTTGTCTGGCAAGTCCTGCTCAGACTCCTTCAAACCTTTGACTCTCATCTTTAGTTCTCTTTGAGCCTACGCTTTTTCCTACCTGGACCAAGTGTAACAGTCATGGCGAAATCGTCGTCATGCCATCCTCATCGCATCAGGGTGGCCATGTCCTCAGCCATTGGTTGATACATTGTCGTTGCACCATAGATGTGGTATCCTTGATCGCTGTATTGTCCATGACACTGTGTGGTGGTGGGTGGCATTGAACGGCATGCTGTCATTGTTGTGGTTAGGGTGTTGGAGCATTGTTATAGTCTTGCCCCAGTCCTCTCGTCCTTGCAGCGTCAGGTTAAGGCATGTGGTTGCACATGTGATGACGACGGTGATGTCATGATGTTGTTGATGATGCTGCGTTGTCGTCGTCAACATTGTTACTGGCATTTCCGGGAGAGTGGTTGCACACGTGGCAGCGTCATCATGGTGTTGTCGATGGCACAGCAGGCCATCATCAATGATGCTGTCCTCCTGGCGCACAGTCGTGTGTGTTGTTGCAGTCATGAGGTTGTTGGTGCTGCTCTATCAATGACGTTGTGTCATCGTCTCTAGGCGCATGGTTGCGTGTCATCACTGTGACCCACCAGCCAATGCGTGGTCATGCACACGATGTCGTCGTTGCCATTGCCACTGTGTCCAAAGACATGGTCACACACACGTCAGTATGCCCTCTGGACACTGCATTTGTGAGTGCAATCATGTGAGCCATTGTCATCATTGTCGTGGTGTTGTTGATGCATGATGGCACTAGGTGCATTGACAATGGCATGTTGTCATTGATCTGAGTATGTAGTGTGTGAGCAAGTAGAGACTTGGAGAAAAAACTGAGCATGTGCTGACTCATCAATTCACATGTGCACATGGTGGCACTGCTCCGATGACAGCCAAGTACACTACAATGACAGCTGGAAATACATATATATGTACTTACTATATCATGGTAATAGCTAGTAATGTATGATATCATGGAGACTATGTAAGATCAACATCAAATGAAGAAAAGGGTTGCTCTAGTATGACTAATAGTCAGTTGTATAGCACAGTATGATGATTGGGACATACTTGATGTATTCAGTGACAAGTGATCCTCCTGCATTGCATGTTCAACTGCTGCACTTTGGCCACTTTTTCAAATTGAGAAATGAACTTGGCCAACAAAGCACTCTGCGGTGCGGTGGTCGTCTTGTGTCCATTCCAATACCTCCTTATTGTACTGAAGGACCAATGTGTTGCGATGGATGATCTTGTGGACAAGAGATTCACATGCAAGGATGATACTGCAATCAACACGTGCCACATCCAGCAGAAGATAGGCTTCCTGAGGGTTACATGGCTTAGGGACCTTGTGATCTGCGCCATTGGATTCCTGAGTATGCGTCAGAACGCAAACGCTAGCTAGCAGTGAGGCAGGCATATTCGATACTCACATTACAAGTGGAAGTGTCATTATCCCCCAAATTAGAGTCATTGAGAGGTTGAGAGATATCATCCCTAATTTGAGGATAAGTGGGATTGGGAGATGACGGCAAATGAGCATCATGGTCATGATGATGTTGACCAACATCAGGTGCACAGATGCCAGCCAGCGAGTGGTAAACCGGAGATATCATGTGTTGATCAAGAGTGAGAAATGGTGCTAAATGGAATGTTTCATCTGATGGATGTCATTGGAAGGGAAGTGGGGTGTTGAGGACCGCCTGGGGTGATGGACTCGGTGTGGCCATTGTGAGAGACCTCTAGTTGCTAAAATGCGTTCGCAGAAACAGAGCGAGGTCATTCAATAAATGATCATGGGCAATGACTGGCACATTGATTACATTCCCGATATGGAAGTATCGATTTTTCGAACATGCACTCTCATTCTGCCAATGCCCAGAGCAAGAACGAACTGAGGAAAACCCAAGAATATCAGTTGTCCATGATGTGGAAAGAGGTATTCTTCTGAGACCAAGGTTCTTCAACATTTAGGCCAGCCAACAGGGCACTGCTATGGAGCAAATTGGTATCAGGATCACTCAAACACTCACAACCTGCAGCTTCCCGGAGACAGTAATCAGTCTAATTGTATTAGTGGTAACCTGGCGGCTGATATGTTTCACGTGGACTTCAAGCAAAATGGTGACCCTATACATATTTCCACCTTCTGACCCCAGCCTCGATCATGGATTGGGACATGACGTGATGGACATAGACGATGAAGGTTTTTTCACAGAAGTGTTTCTGGGTTGTAGCAAGTCGTACTCTGGCAGGGTCATGTTCATGGCCCTGTTCTGGCAAGACAAACATGCTAAGGAATGGCAAGAAAACCTGTATTATCCCTTCACTTCTGGTGAAGAATGGGAGTTCTCATCCTGGTGCTTGCGCTCTGGACTCAGCATGACCGCCATTAACTCTTTGTTATCACTAACCATCGTAAGTAATTATGTAGCATTTCTGCTCTCCGAGCTATGATTGATCAACCCAAGATCAAGTGCCTTTCACTCTTGTTTCGAACCGCAAAAGATCTCCAATCACACATTGAATGTCTTCCATCTGGACCGCTGTGGTTATGCAAACAGTTGAGATGTGAAGTTCCCACCAAGCAACCTGTCTGTTTGTTCTATTGCTTGCCACTTGAGTGTATACAATCTCTCCTGAGTCACCCTCTACTTTCCCCCCACATATCCTTCACCCTGAGGAAAGTCTGGATGTCAGCTGCCCATATTTGTCATGTATATGAGGATTGGTTGAGTGGGGAACACACATGGGAAATCCAGGTGCATTTCATTTGATGATGTTATCTTATTCACCAAGGATTTGTTTTAGGAAGCACTCCCCAGAGGTGCTACTGTGTTGGGCGTCATTCTCTCCTCGGACAAGACAAACATCTCAGTGATGAGCAGAAACTGCATGGCATATCCCCTCCTCATCAGCCTAGTGAATATCGATCCCATCATTCATTCCAAGATTTCAATGCATACATATCTACTTCTGGCTCTTCTCCCGATTCCAAAGTTTATCCACAAAAATACTCACATTCGTACCTTGTTACACAATAGGCTTATTCATCAAGCTCTAAATGAAATTCTCAAACCACTCAAGATAGCCACATGCATCGGGATAATGATGAACGACCCGATTGGGAATGTGCAGTACTGCTACACCCCATTAGTGGCTTATGTCAGGGACACCCCAGAACTCTGCCTCATGGCGGCTATGAGCCCCAAATCATCCCCTTTCACTACAGCTACATCGAAGAACTTTGGTGACCCTTTCCTACACCCTCCACATAGTGGATCTCATACTCTTGATGCCATTTGCAAGGCAATTGAACAGTGTTCTCCACAGGATTATAAAGCATTTCTGAAGGTTGCAAAGTCCCTCTGCTTGAACGGCGTTATCAAGCCGTTTTGGATGAACTGGCCATTATCTTGCCCATCTCTTTTCTTTCATCTGGAGGTCCTACATCATTTCTTGCAGTTTTCCTGGGACCACAACGTTAAATGGTGCATTGAAGTCGTCTCTGTTGGCAAAATTGATTTTCGCTTCTCTCTTCTGCAGCCTATGGTTGGGTACCGCGGATTTGAAG
Source organism: Boletales sp. KT-2023a (assembly GCA_038090395.1). Classification (NCBI taxonomy): domain Eukaryota; kingdom Fungi; phylum Basidiomycota; class Agaricomycetes; order Boletales; species Boletales sp. KT-2023a. The sequence goes on along the minus strand of JBBPMP010000161.1, from coordinate 9,324 downwards.
ATGGAATTTCAGGGTTGAAATAGGTCACCGGGTGTGACCATCGCTCAATTCAGCATTACATCGTGGGCATCATTGCTGGAGCAGTCCCCCGCCATTTCCTCATTGTGATCCATGCGCTTGTTGATTTCTGCTATCTTGTGCAAGCACCAGTATTCTCTGATGATTCACTCAACAGGTTGACAGATGCACTCCAACTATTTCATGACAACAAAGATGCTATCATGGAAGCAGGTGGTCACAGAGATTCTTGGGAGATACCGAAATTGGAGTTGTTTCAAAGTGTCATTTCGAGCATTCGATGGTCTGTCCCGTCATGCAATGGTCTGCTGATGTGACTGAGCATGCTCATGTGCAAGAAATCAAGGTTCCTGCTCGGGCAAGTAATAACCATAATTATCATGCTCAAATCGCTCATCATCTCAATCGCTCCAACAAATGTTTCTGTTTCAATGTCGCCACATCTTTCACAGCACATCATGAAGAATCCCCCCTATCTGAGGAAGCAGACTTCAACTTCAATCAAGAGGATGATACTGAAAACTCCAAAGCTGCCCCTTCTTTCACTGAGCACATGAATATATCTTGTTCTATCATGAACTACTTTACCATCGCTGACACCATTTCACACAGCTGTTTTTCCAATGCCCTGAAACCATACAGTATCGGACCTTTGCGACCTGCACAACTGTGTTCCACATCGCAAATAAGCCCTCCCTTCGAATGTCTGTTGATGAAGCTGCCATACTCTTTGGAATTCCAGATCTCCATCCCGCAATTGGGGGATTTTTGCAGTGCATCCAGGATCACGCAAACCCTAGTCATGTTCTGGACGTCAGGACTCAGGGCATGCATTGTTCACTGCCACTCAATCACATTCAAGTATGGTACAAAATATGGGTTCAACAACATCTGTATCATGAACAAGAACATGTAGATGCTCCGCAAACTCTCAGAGCATTCCCACTGTCTCCCAATCATCCTCATGGACTTTATGACACTGTCATCATTAGTCCTGGCCCAGATAGCGACTGGCCACATTGGGGTATTGAAGGTACGTATATCAAACTGTTACCTTAGTGAATGTACTAAGAAGATATGCGGTAGACCACATTGTCATACAACTCAGGCTTGTATTTCAACTCCCAATAGGCATGGATCACTTTGTTGCTTATGTCCAGCACTTCAACGTTGTGCCTCAGTCAGGAAGTGTGAGAAACGTTCATCCGGGAATAGGAATGCACTTGCTGAGGCAGGCGACAAGATCAAATGGGGCATGAATTGGGCATGTCATTCCTGTATCATGGATACGATCTGCAGTGCACTTGATCCCATCCTTTGGTAAGGAACCTCATTCTTGTTTATCACGACAGAACAGTTATGAATTGTCATCTGATTTCTGGCTGAATAAATACTGGTCCAAGGAATTCTACTATGCAATGTGTTCTGTGTAGCCAACATGCCCATGTAGTAATTAGCCTCAATGCGATCCCTTGATTAATAACTGCTAAGTGGCCACTCAACAAACTCGTTCACTCTTACTTCCATCACTTGTCGGCCCAAGGCTCTCAAACTACTAAGAACGAGTTATGCAATGGGTAATTATACTCATCGACCCTTGATTGATGTATTATTTGCTGAATATTACTATAACAAGCATAATACACCACTCCTACTCTGTGCAGTCCATCAAGGTTGCCAGCTCCCGAGTGAACAGCGAAGCTAACCTGCGACCCTCCAGTTAGCCACACCACCTCAATTCTGGTGAAGGGAGGACGTATATCACAAGTCCATGGATCCCAAGGTTGCAGAAGACATGGCCCTGGTGCATTGGATGCTCGACGAGCAACATATGAAGGGCTTCCTGGTCAAACTCTTCCTGGACAGCAGATTATTCCCCTCTTTGCTGAGTACCGTGACTGCAACCATGGATTCCATTCTCAGTGATATGAGCATCATATGGCAGCAGTCAAAAGGCCAGTGGGCATACTTCCCAGATCTCTCAGATTTAGAGTGCATGGAAGAAAAAATTGCACAATTCTTCAATGGTATCATCCAACACATTCCGAATTCGCATATGTGCACGAGGTAATGAGATGAACTTTCATTTGAATTCTCGCTAATATTACACTAGACGATGGACTGGAAAGGCAGCAAACAACCCCATGAATGGCTTGAGCGGTGCCACCTGAAAGCCCAACCTCCTGCTGTGCGAGGAGGGAGTTATCTCAAAATGCAGCATGCAACTGGAGAAATTTGACATGCAGACCGACATCTATGCCTTGGGAGAAGCAAAGAAGAAACACAGCAAAGCCACCAGGAAGGAATCATTTATTGAACTGGCCGGAAAGGTAGCATTTCTACTTGAAGCTCAGGATGGGCACTACGCTTCACTTGGTATTCAGCTCTTGGGCACAGAGATCGTCCTCTCTCTCTTCAACAGGGGGGGCTCTATCTCCACTCATCCCTTGGATATCCATCAGTATCTTGAAGAATTCCTCTGCATCCTTCTTGGAGTCATGTTTGCAGATGGGCCCATACTTGGTTTTGATCACACCATTACCCCTTTGCAGAACGGTCAAAAAATTATTTGAATAATCAAACAGGGCAAGGAATATGAAATCCTTGTTGATACTTTACTCTTCTTTTCCGGGTCATTGCATAGCTGTGGCACAACCGTCTGGCGTGGCAAAGTCTCCATTCATCAAGAAGATGAAGAGGTCATTGTCAAGGATTTGTGGGTTGATCCATTACAGAGGTATACAGAAGGTAGAATCTTGAAAATATTGGAGAAGGCCGGTGTGAAGGGGGTGCCGAGGTTGGTGCACGAGCAACAGGTTTGGACCCAGCATCTTGTCATGCAGGAACTCCTCAATCATTCAACCCACATCCTTCATACCCTTATTGAGGGCTGCCTGCCATCCATGTACTATCTGCATGTTCTGCCACGCCTGGTTTCAAAACCAAAAGGCTACCCCATTTTCGACTTCAGCTCACTCCCCAAGTTATTTGTCAGACTGATTGATTGCCTATGTGGTGCATTTGAACTTTTACCATCCAACACCAGTAATTCATGTCCTGTAGCCCACCACGACACTCTCGAGGGACCATGTATACTTCACCATGACATTGTTATGATCATCTACCTATGCATCTCTTTTCCTTCACTTCCCTTTTGATAGAGTACACACGCACACCTTTTGTCATCCTTTCTTACTAAATGGTGATGCGTCTCTTTCTTACCTCATCATGATTACTCTTTGATGACATGTCCTCATTCTTCATTGTTCTACGACATTCTACGCTTATGTGTCACCTGGTATATAGTCTAGTAGTTGACCTACTTGTTCTGTATTCTCAATCTGCGCAATCTAGCATATCCTCTTGAGTCATCCTCAGTCTCTTGGTCTCCTCAGTTCCTCAGTCCACCTTCTTGGCATATAGCCTTCGTCCTTCGTAGCCTTCGAGCTGAGTAGTACCTCTTCATGAGTGTCCTGCTCGTTGGCATCCCTTCGACTTGGTCTTGGTCTATCTAAGGTACACTCTGTGTAACAAAAGATCGAGAATACCCTCTGTCCCTCCTATTACGGAGTAGGACCCACCCTAGTACATCATTCATCGCTACAGTGCCCCAGCAGATGACTCCTCTGACGAGGAGCCCACTATCCCAGAACCCACCCTTTCAACTCTTGATTTACATCATCGTCAAAGACTTGCTGGATGAAATCGCCCCAGCCCAGTAAACTCCCCATTCTGCACTACTGCACCACCACCATCATCGTCTCTTCCCATAGTCACTGTCCCCACCCCATTACCCAGCTCCCACGTCTCTAGTACCCCCCCAGCATCCCCCATTAAACTTAGCCCAGTTCTCCCCCAGATCTCTCTCGCACCAACCCCTTTGCCCCCATCCACCTTCGTCCCACCTAGTACACTAGTCACCTTGTCCATCATGACCGAACTAAAAGCCACCCTCCCTGTGGACTTCTCCGGTGATCCAGCCGACGCTGTTTGATGGATCAAGGCCATGAAGGCCTACTTCGAGATCAACAAAGCCCTCTACTCTTCCGACGACAGCAGAATCATGACCACGTTAAACAAGATGAGCAAGGGATGAGGAGTCTCCTTCTCTGAAATGTGGTATGATCTCATGGCCAACTCTGCAATTGCTCAATCCGAGAAAACCTTTGACAAGTTTGTCGGAAACTTCGAATCCACCTTTTACCCCTTTGATACCAAAGCCACCGCCCGTCTCAAGCTCTCCAAACTCGTACAGAAGTCATCCAAAGGAAAGGACAGCGAACACGATGACGGTTTCCAAAAGTATATCACCAACTTCCAGAACCTTGCTGCCAGAGCTGGTATCACCGACGAACTCACCCTCATCGACCAGTTCTCCCTTGGCCTCAACCAACAGCTCACCGTCATGATCCTCTCCATGTCCACTGTCCCTTCCACTCTCAAAGAGTGGCTTGACAAAGCAAAGACTTTCCACACTCAGAAGGCCCGCATCTTGGCTCTTAGACAAGGTCATCGTACTCCCTCCTCCTTCGCTTGCCCCACCATCACCACTGATCCCAATGCCATGGATGTTGACGCCATATGCATCTCCAAACTCACCCCTGCTGAACGCTCTCGTTGCTTTCGAGAGGGACTTTGTCTTCGTTGCTGACAGAAGGGGCATAATGCCCAACAATGCAAGACTTTCGCATCCACCTCACGTACCACCAACCCCCCCAGACAATGCATCCAAACCACGGAAACCACCCCCAGTACTCCCCCTCCTCCTTCACCTGCCAAACAGCCCACTGCCCTGGATTCTTACATCTCTAAACTCAGAACCTCTGGAAAGGATGAGGGAGAGATCCTCCAAACCCTGAAGCTTTGTTTTGACAAAGCTAAGGACGATTCCTCTTCAGGTTTTCAATGAGGGAGGATGTAGTAACGTCTTCTTCCCTAGATACATATCTCTGCTGTAATTGTAGGACTGTCAAATGAATGAACTATGCATCTCCTGGTTCGTCTACAAGCAGGATCGCAAACCGTTACCACCACCGCTCTCATTGACTGCAGTGCAACAAACAACTTCATCGACGTCTCTCTCATACCCAAACTTCGCTCTGCCATTTGACAACTTCCCCAGAAACTCACTGCCTATAACGTAGATGGTACCCCAAATCACCAAGGAACCATCCAGTACTCCATCTCTGCAAATGTCATCTTTCCCCAGCTGTCGGATAAAATCACCTTCCTTGTCACCTCACTCGGTTCCTCTCGCATCATTCTTGGAATGACCTGGCTGAAGAAATGAAACCCGGTCGTAGATTGGTCCGCCAATACCCTCACCCTCCAGGACGCTGTGGTACCTCTCAGTGAGCGTCTGCCCTGGACTGAGGATGTTGACGAAACCTATCCCCAACACCTCGGAAAAATCACACTGTCCACTCACTTGGCACAACAAGAACAACCCAAACTTGTAGAAATTCCCTCCTGGTGCACTGAATTCACTGACGTCTTTTCTGAAAAGATGTTCAGCATGTTACCCCCTCATCATTCTTTCAACCACACCATCGACCTCAAACCATCCTTTGTTCCAAAAATTGCCAAAGTCTACCCCCTCAACCCTGCCGAAAAAGAAGCCTGCTGGATATTCATTGAAGAAAATCTGGCAACAGGTTGAATCATCCCGTCGAAATCACCACAAGCTTCCCCTTTCTTCTTCATACCTAAGAAAGATGGCACCCTTTGCCCTTGTCAAGATTACCGCTACCTCAACTCTCACACCATTTGCAACACATACCCCTTACCCCTTATTTCGGAACTCATTGACGACATGAAAGATTCAACCCTCTTCACCAAATTCGACGTTCGTTGGGGATACAACAACATCTGCCTACAAGAGGAAGATCAATGGAAAGCAGCTTTCATCACCCCCCTCGGTCTCTTCGAACCCACTGTCATGTTTTTCGGATTTAACAATGCCCCCCCCACTTTCCAAGCCTTTATGAACCACATCTTTGCCAACATGATCGCTGAGCGTTGGCTAAAGATTTACATGGACGACATCGGCATTCACACTAAAGACGACATCGAACTACATCACTCTCATACCAAATGAGTTCTCCAATGTCTACATAATCACAACCTCTCACTCAAGATCTCCAAATGTTCGTTCAACACCCCTCAGATGGAATACCTCGGACTTGTCATTGGTCAAGGACACATTCACATGGATCCGACAAAGCTTACTGCTATCGCCGACTGGAAACCCCCCACCTCAGTCAAGGGTGTTCGTTCATTTTTAGGTTTCGCAAACTTCTATCGTAAATTTATCCCTGGATTCTCCACCCTCGTCACTCCCCTCACTCTCCTCACACATAAAGATGAACCCTGGCTATGGACCTCCCTTCAACAACAAGCTTTTGATGCTTTGAAATCTCGGTTCTTTTCTTTGCCAGTTCTTACCTTCCCAGACGTTTCTCACCCTTTTTCCATCATGTCGGATGCCTCCCTGTTCACTGCCGGCGCAGTACTCCTCCAAAATGACACCAATGGTGATCCCCATCCCTGCGCTTACTTCTCTCAGACCTTCACCCCGGTGGAATGGAACTATGATATCTACGACCGGGAACTCCTCGTGGTGATCCTCGCTCTCCTGGAATGGAAACAGTACCTCCAGGGAACCACACACCCTGTCACCATCATCACCGATCACAAAAACCTGTCTTACCTCAAAGACCTTCGCAAACTGTCTCGTCGACAGGCTCGTTGGTCACTTCTCCTACAGGACTTTGACATCGTGTGGCAGGTCACCCCCGGTTCTTGCATGGCTCCTGCGGATGCTCTTTCTCGCAACGTGGACGTCGACACCTCACTCAATAATGTATCCTCCATCCTTCCTGACCCTGTCATCATCTCCACCCTCGACCTCACTCTGGCTGACAGCATTCATCAGTCGTCTGGCTCCAACCCCCTCGTTCTCCATGCCCTTCATTCCATTCAGACCGGTTCACCCCTCTTCCCACGTTCTTCCCTCTCAGACTGGTCATTTGATAATGGTCACCTTTACTTTCGTCACCATCTCTACATCCCTCCTGCCTCCCATTCATCCCTCTTGCGCTCAATCCATGAATCCCCCACTATGGGTCACATGGGTTTCTTCTGTACCAAGGCCCTTCTTGAACGTGACTTCTGGTGGCCCGGTCTTGCCACTTTCATTCATAACTTTGTCATGGGCTGCACCCTCTGCCAGCAATCCAAAGTCAATACCCATCCTACGTCCCCTCCTCTCTCTCCCATCCCCTCTTCCACATCTCTTCCCTTTCGCCAGCTCTCTATGGACCTGATCACAGATCTCCCTGTCTCCTTGGGTTTTGATTCTCTGTTGGTCGTGGTCGACCATGGCCTTTCAAAGGGGGTAATTCTCATGCCATGTCAAAAAACCATTGACACTGCAGGCATAGCCCTTCTCTTTTACAACAATGTCTTCAAACAGTTTGGACTACATGAATCCATCATCTCTGATTGCGGCCCACAATTTGCCTCAGCATTCACCAGAGAACTCGCTTGCCTACTGCACTACGATGTTTGCCTCTCCACCGCATACCACCCTCAAACCAATGGCCAAACAGAATGAGCAAATCAGGAGATCGAAACCTATCTCTGCCTCTTCTGTGGAAATCAGCCACACTCTTGGTCCTCATTCATTACCTCCGCCGAATTCCACCACAACTCTGCCCCTCACTTGTCCACCAAAACTTCCCCCTTCTCCCTGATGCTCGGCTATGACCCTTGTGCTTATCCCCCACTCAGAAAGACCTTTATCCCAGCTCTCTCCTCTCGCCTCTCTGCCCTGGAAGAATCGTGAAAGGAAGCCTTAGCCACACACGAATCTGCTCGCTGTTTAATGTCTCAACACTGTACCCAACGATTCTCCCCATGGAAAGTCGGAGATAAGGTCTGGCTCGAAGCCACCAACCTTCGCATTCCCTTCCCATCTAAGAAACTAGCTCCCAAATGATTGGGACCTCACTTGCTGCCTTCGTCTCCCTCCCACCTTGAAGATCCACAACATCTCCCACGCCACTCTTCTATCCCCCTTTCGCTCCACTGAAGCATATGGCCCTTTATTTCCCACTCCACCTCCTGACGTCATTGATGGCGAAAAAGAATAGAAGTAGATGGAATTCTTTCACACAAGGGCTCCCTTGGCTGTTATCAGTACCTGACCTCATGGAAAGGCTATGCAACATCTGAAAATACCTGGGAACCTGAACGAAATCTTCGCCACACACAGACCATCCTCTCCACTTATAAAAAGACTCACTCTTTACGATAATTTCCCCATGAATGCCATCTCCATTGAAGTTGCCTATTCCCAACTATTCAATTCCAAATCTTGCGCTAGATGTTTGTTCCTTCTTCGTCATCCCAAACTTTCCTCTACTCATTTCCTTGAACACGAGTGCTTTTGTCGTTTTTCAGACTGTCCTGTCCACAGATTGTTCTGATTTGTCTGGGTTTCTCTCTCTTTATCAATTTCCTTCTTTCCCTACTTTTCAATGTCCATCAACTCTTCTTCTCCCTCTTCGTCACCGTTATCGGGACACCTTTCCAGTTCTATCTCTTTGTCTTCACCCTTACGTTCCAGGCCTGTACAGGCTATCTACTTACCCACCTCCGCCATCAACACCCTCTACGCCAGCATCCTCGCCGAACCTACCCTCGTCCACGCCCTCGAAAATGACCCGCTTTATGCGGAGGACTTGATCACTCAGGAACTTGTGCACCTCTTCCTTGACGTTGCTAAAGTACAAAACTATCATTTCATGTCCGCCCCTTCTGATCTTCCTGTCGCTTTCGGCCTCCCTCTTCATATGCATATCAATCATCTCCCCGAACAAATTCTTCTTATCCTTCATCTTCATGGTTTTCACGTTTTCGTAGAATGTCTGGATCCCATTTCTTTATATCCTACTTTCCGTCGTGTCTACCTTTCTCTCCCCATTGCCGATCGTGACTGTTACCTCGCCTCCATTGATTCCATCCCCACTGCCTCCACCTCCCAAGTCCTCGTCACATCCCCATCTCCTCCTCCTCTACCCATTGTCACCTCACCACAACCCCTTGCCAACCGGCTATCTTCCATAGAACTCATCCCTCACCATCATGTCAACGACCCTACTATCTTCTCTGACGGATTCCTTGTCAACCAAGGCATGCTTGTGCGTAACTGGGAACATATCCAATTCTTCCACAGTCCTGGTGGCCATCGTATCCTCTCTTTGGCAGTCCAAACCCTTTCCTCTCCCATCTCTCTACCCCCTG